>LPNX010797649.1:104693-258388 GCA_001517045.1 Pseudotsuga menziesii
CATCTATGGGGAAGCCCCCCAGAGACAATTCGATAATGAATATTGTACTTAGCTTGAGAGTGGATAATTCCTAGAGACAAATTAATCCGGAAGATCATGCCTTAACTTATCCCCTGCCTAGATCTATACTTGAGTTCATGCTCTGATGAAGGGAGAGGAAAATATGGTTCCTAAATAGGTATTTTTCCATGTACTGCTTGAATTCTAGTGCCTACATATGTCAAAGTCTAATATAAGAAAATAATGCTTATCATGGTAATTGTTGAGGCTTGATTCCATGCCCTAGTTTAAGAATATAATGTTTATTGAAGGAATTAATTAAGAACTTTCAAATTATTAATTTCATTTCCATTTGATATTTTTGACTCATGAGAATCGCCCAATCCATTGTTAAGTAATTTTATCATTTCCAAGGTGAATTTGTATTTCCAAATGCATTTTTTTATATGATTCGTGTGAGTTTTTGTTTTATCCTAGGGTGGTTCTATCGTTTTTGATGTGAATTGGTATTTCCTAAGGTATTTCTATTATGTATGGGTGTTTTTATCCATGTTGGGAAACATCAACTATTAGTTTGGCATGTCATTCTCTTGTTTTCCTCTCTATCTAATCTATTTACCTTTGATTTATTTGTTATTCGTACTAACTAGACCATACACTCCATTTTATTTAGCAATATCTCTCTGACAACATATTTAGTTGTTGGTGGCTATGCTAATGATTGTTGAAGACCATATTCACTCTAGATGTTGATAAATGGCTATTGTTTAAGTATAATTATGATAGTGGGGATATTAACTCATCCCTATATCATTCACCTTATGCAAGGGTCAATACACTTGTCTACTACTTTGTTTTCCTCTTTGTATAGTCATATGCACTGCTAGGTTGAATGACTTATAATTTTGTTGAATGGTTATCTTGGTAGATTGATTTTTAAAAGTGAGGAAAATGTTTGTAATTAATTATTATTGACATGTAATTGAACCTTCATGAGGCTATGGAGGTATTAAGTGTATGCGAGAACAATTTGTTATAGACATGTATGTTTGCACGGATTGACCCATAGCCTCATGCCTTTGGGAACAGGAGAAATAATTCACATGAAGCTATATTGAGTGTATCATAGAAGACTTTAGAGTGTTGTGACAATGTATATATGTGTATATCCATCAATGAAAGAGAAAAAACCTGATTCATGATTTTGATAGCACATTCAGTAAACATGTTTTTATTGGTATTATAGAATTGTAAATGAAAAATCCATTCAGTTTGGAGTTTCAATCATTTTAACCATAGGTTAACAAAGAAAATACAAGCCTTGTAAACCATGTAAAAATAAAAATAAATCATTCCATGTGAAATCAAAGGATGACTTGAAGTCCTAAAATTTTGAAGCTATGAGGTTCTATGAATATATAGGTTCCCATATCCTCCATCTAACTTTCTTCTAAAGGAATAGTTATAGTCACACCATTTCTTTGGATTATTAGCTACAACCTATTGGTTGTGGAGCTTGATCATCCAATATTTAGAGATGTTTATTATTTAGTTGTGTTTCTAGCGCAGTTTTATTGTACACTCATCCCAGCTAGGGGGTACGGGGGGGCATCGTCCTCTCACGAAGCCCCAAATCAATTTTTTTTGGGATGTTTGTTGGCCAACAGTTTGCAGGCCCATGGTATTGGGTGACCCGTAGTATTTTCCCATGGTAATTCCCCTATCAAAGGAAAGCATTGTAATATGACTATGTATTGTATTGTAGCATTGTAAACAATCTCTGTGATTGTGTGAGAGAGACTATGAGAGTGTGAAGAGGAAGTGCAGAAAGGTTGTTTCAAGTTGTATCCCTTCATTTTTCCAGATGGTATAATAATAAATTACTAGAAATTTCTATGTGGACATATCCCATCTTGAGTGAACCACGTTATATCTATGTCTCTCTTGTAATGTGTTTAAGGCTTGCATCTTGTTTAATTATCTAATTGTATAATTGTTATTTCTCTACAATCCTATTTTTTTAACACACCATTTTCAATGGTAAGTATACCTTATCTACAATTTTTTTTAAAATAACCTATATCATAGTGATTGTCATATGCCTTGATACAAGATTGGAGTCAAAGGTGCAACATTCATTTCAACATCATTTAGTTGTACATCTATTGGATAGACAAACTAGAAACATATTTTTATGAACTAATGAAACTCTATATCCATCTATAATTGTCAAGAAGTCATATATGACAACAATTCACTTAGAATAAGTTTAATAAATATAATGCACAAATATTGAATTTACTTTAGTGTTATTTATTATATCATTCAACAATAGTACATGGGAGTTTCTATAGACTTGTAAGAAAGAAATGTAAGGATCTATGACCAACTTGAGGAAAGATAGAACTAAAATTTGTTTCAAAATTAATGTCCCCTAATATATTCCTGTAATACACCTGATATGATATCATAACATAATACTAACTCTATTGTTGATGTAATAAATTTTAAACAACAAATTTTGATATTACAGGCTGATAGGTGGGAAAATTAACAAGCTAAGGAGAGAGTGACTGGGATTTAATGTGGGATCAAAGGGAAGGGAAGTATTGTGTTTCTTTATGTTCCAAAGGATCTGTATCTTGGCCCATTTAGGTGTCAAAATCAGCTCCGCTGAAATCTAGTTCCAAGCACCTAGGAGTCCCAACCGGTGCAAACAAAAACCCATACAAATATTCTCGAAGAAACTAGAGGCTAAGGAAGATTATATTTATCTGAAAATTTTTATAACACATTAGTTAAATGTCTATGAATGTTTATAACATATTTTATATGTTTAGGAAATTGCACAGGAAAGACTAGTCTTTTGGACTACACTCTAGGTTTGATTTCTGGGGGTTCCAAACACATGAACAAGGTTTCTAAAATTTAGTTTCAGACATGGAATATATTTATTATCATGTTAATGAAATAATAGAACTGAAATAAATAATATTTTAAATGGTTTAGTCCACTAACTCTGTAATGTCCCCATTCAAATAATTGCATAGTAGGACAATTCCATCAATCCTACTTGTTCCCTAGATTGGATGGATACATTTGGAATTTTAATAAGGGAGATAATAAATGATGTTAAAAAATTAGAATGGGATAAATATTTAATAATATATATTATTAAATAAATACAAGATAAAATTGAAGTGGCAATGGAGGATGGATACACATGGAGACCATGGGGCCCACACAAGCTAGACATTTTGTGCCACATGGCATCCTCCTCTTGCAATTTTGAATACATGGGAGTTGTAAAGGTTCTTGGATGAGTTATAAGGCTAATAAAATTTTCCATATGCATCATAGGTCGAATTTGGGAAGAAATGTAACTTACATGGGAGAGGAAGAGTCATTTTGGAGCTAGGGAGACACTTGGACTAGATTCCCTAGCTCTATGACAACAATGATAAAGATGATATGAAAACTACGACACAAATCATATATGAAGGATGAAATATGAAATATATGACATTTCAGGTCAAAATAGAGCACCCAAGAGAGCTCTCATGTAATTTTTGGAAGCTCAATAGGCTCCTACTCGAATTTGGGGAAGGTGGAAGGCTAGGAAAGGGAGGACACATGGAAAATGATGAGCACACACCCAAATTCGAATTGTATTGAGTATGTGGATGGATTTGGAAGCTTAGAAGGATAATTATGTTTATAAAATATATGAATCAACCAAGGTAATGTATTTTTATCATTTGATAAATTGTCATTTGTGAATTGTGAGAGCTAGTGGATGACTAGTTTTCTTCCCTTAGCCAATTTCGAGGGTGAAATATTCCCATCCAAGTTGGTTTTTGGAGATTTAACTCAGGTATTTAATGTATTTTTAATTATAGGTGTAATATATAGTGAATATTGTGGGTTATTCTATTGCAGCACCTCATCTCAACCATTTCCAATTTTCATTGCATATTCATGCTCATGGAGGGATTGTGCCTTGTGTGAGCTATTGTACTTTGTGTCAGAGATTCTCTTGGTATATTTATGATTTTAATAAGTCAAATATTCTCTGTTATTCATTCTCATAAAATTTCAAGTCTAAATACCCAATATTTGTATGCCAAATTGAC
This sequence comes from Pseudotsuga menziesii, assembly GCA_001517045.1. Classification (NCBI taxonomy): domain Eukaryota; kingdom Viridiplantae; phylum Streptophyta; class Pinopsida; order Pinales; family Pinaceae; genus Pseudotsuga; species Pseudotsuga menziesii. Next base: position 108,827 of record LPNX010797649.1, read on the forward strand.
ATTTAATGAGCAAACAATGACCATTTCCACTCTATTTTGATATATGCCATGGTAATGCTATTCATTTCGAATGGTGGAATTTATCAATGATAAATGTATGATGAATGGAATTTTATTAATTTTTATTTCAATTTTATTGTTCATTACTTAATAATTGGAAGGAATTTTACTCATTTTAATTGCATTGGGAGAAGATTTGGCGCCTTTTCCCCAAGGGTCGAAATAGTGATTTGGGAGATATTTTGGATAGAGTCATAACAGCCTGTATCAACTGAAAAATGATGCATATGAGACCTTAAACATTCAAATTAAACATCACCTACCTATTTTTATAAATTTGAGTGGTTTTGGGAGCATTTGGGAAGCCATTTCCACAATTTACCTGGGGGGGATTGGAACCCCAAATTGCCAGTGAAGACTCCTGCTTTTATCAGAATATAAAACTAGTTTGAAGAAGTTATTGGAGGGTTATAAATAATATATGAACATAATATTCAAGTATTAATATAATTCATACATACTATGAGAATATTTGGGAGCATTTGGGCCAATTTGGAGACCTAGACATCAAAACTAGTCAAATGTCGAAATAGGGAAAAAACTGAGAAAATGGCCATTTAATAAAATTTCAAAAAGGGACATTAAAAGTGGTATAAATACACAAAAATAAATTCATAGATGATATTTATAATTCCATCAAATAAATCTTATATTTTGGACTCATTAGACCAAGCTCTAACCCTTATGCTTCTTAGGTAGTGTTAGTAAAGAAAAAATATGGAACCTTTAGGATGTATAGATTTTAGAGATTTGAATAAGAAGAACATCAAGAATATGTATCATATTCCTAGGATTAATGAGATCATGCATGATCTATTTGGATCCAAATATTTCTCCAAAATTGACCTTAGATCAGGTTATCACCAAATTCGAATGAAGGAAGAAGATGTGCAAAAGACTGCTTCTTGACGTCATTATGGTCACTTTGAGTTTCTTGTTGTGCCATTTCGATTAACCAATGCTCCAGCCACATTTAAAGAATGCATGAATAGAATATATTTCAATAAAATTATAAGGTTTGTTTTGGTCTTATTTGATGATATTCTCATTTACAGTAAAACTTGGGAAGAGCACGTGCATCATCTAGATATTGTGTTAAGAACTTTGCAAGAACAGTCCTTGTTTGCTAAGATGTCTAAATGTGAATTTGGGATGAAGGAACTATTTTATATTGGGAAAATTATTGTGAAATAAGGAGTTAAATTACACATGGAAAAAATCAGGGCTATCTTAGAATGGCTATCACCAAAAAAAAATCACTGAATTAAGAGGTTTCATTGGAATATGCACCTATTATAGAAATTTTGTGAAAGGGTTCTCCAAGTTGACTTCTTCAATAAATGATTTTACTAAGAAGGATGATTTCAAGTTGTATGAAGAGGCTTATAAGGCCTTCCAAAAAATTAAAGAGGTAATGAGTAGTTGTCCCATACTTGCATTACCTGACGTTTCTAAGCCTTTTGCTGTTGAATGTCATGCTTTAGGTGGAGGAATAGGGGCTATCCTAAAGCAAGGAAAACACCCTATAGCCTTTGAGAGAAGAAATTTTCAGACTCATGAAAAAATATAATTTATATATGACAAATAAATGTTGGCCATCATGCTTGCATTGGCCAAGTTTCGACAATACTTGGTAGGAAACAAGTTTGTGGTGAAAATTGATCACAATAGTCTAAGGCACTTCCTCACCCAAAATGATCTAAATGAAAGGAAACAAAAGTGGGTAAGAAATATTCAAGATTATGATTTTGATATTGAATATGTGAAAATAAATAATAACATTTTAGTAGATACATTATCTCAAAGATCTTCTTTTTCTCTCATGGACATTGATACAGACTGGAAAAATATGTTACTAGTTGAATATGCCAAAGATAAATTTGCTTGTGATGTGTTATATGGAATCAAGGGGGATGATAAATATAGGATTTTGAATGGGATGATATATTATAAGGGCATAATTTATTTGGTTCAATATTCAAATCTCAAGTGCAAAATTTTGCAAGAAGCACATGATTCCCCAGTAGTTGGTCATCCGGGGATCTTCAAAACATATAGGAAATTGAGGAAAATATTATTTTGGAAGGGTCTGAAGGAATATGTTCAGAAATATGTGAATGAATCTAAGGTATGTCTGAAAAACATATCAGAACTTACATTCCCAGCTGGTTTATTGCAACCATTTCCAATTCCGGAGCAAAAATGGGACAACATCTCAATGGACTTCATCACTAGGTTGCCCAAATCTTTGGGTAAGGATTTCATATATGTGGTAGTGGATAGATTGAAATTTTTTTCTCATTTATTTGCTGTTACATCATCTTTTAGTTCTGCACAAGTGGCTGATATTTTTTTCAAATAAATCTTTAGATTGCATGGGCTCCCTAAGAGCATTGTAAGTGATAGAGATAGTAGATTCATGGGTGATTTCTGGAAATAAATTTTTATATTGGTGGGAACTCAGTTGAATCCAAGTACAAGATATAATCCACAAACTGATTGAAAAACAGAGAGGGAGAACCAATGGTTGGAAGCGTACCTAAGAAACTATGTGGGAGAGCAGCAAAAAGCATGGACAAAATGGCTACACTTGGGTGAGTTTTGCTACAACACCACTTTTCATATGTTAATAGGGATGTCTACTTTCAAAGAATTATATGGTTATGATGCACTTACCTTTTTTGAGATGATCTTTGTTGATAGTAGAGCTCCAAAAGTTAAAGACTGGGTGGAAGACAGCCAAGAAATTTTAAATCTTTTGAAAGACAATTTGCAGGTTGCCCAAAATCAGCAAAAATAATATGTAGATAGACATAGATAAGAAAGAACCTTTCAGGTTAATGATTTAGCATATTTGAGGTTCTATCCATACAAAAAAACATATCTCCAAAATAATGGGATAGAAAAGCTAAAACCAAGATACTATGGCCCATACAAGGTAGTTCGGAAGATTCGGGAAGTAACATACGGTTTGGAACTTCCGGAAGCGAATAAAATACATAATGTATTCAATGTTTCATGTCTCAAAAAATATATTGGTCAGCAAATTGTCACTTCATAAATACTTTCTCCCTTGGATGATGAAGGTCATCTCACACTTGTTCTGAAAAATATTTTGAAGACAAGGCAAAGGAGATTGAGGAGCAGAACTATCAAAGAATATTTAGTACAATGGAAGGATTTACCAAGTGAATATTCCACATGGGAAGAGGAGAATATTTTACAACATCCAAATCTGAAATTTCTTGAGGACAAGAAATATTGGGTGTGGAGGACTGTAATGTCCCCATTCAAATAATTGCATAGTAGGACAATTCCATCAATCCTACTAGTTCCATAGCTTGGTGTTGTTGCCTTTCACACATCTGGGTTATGTGGAAGACATATTCAAGCCACTCAGTGTGTCCTTGGGGGAAAGTCTCGAGTCAAGGTTGTCACCTTGTTCTTGACTCCTACGTTCAGGATAACTCCTAACGAAGCCAAGTAGGGTAGACCCTATTAAATTACTAAGGCTAATTACTTGGTGTGATGGTGTTATATTGATTAAGTTGTTTAGGAGTTTTTTGAAATTAACCAGTCAAAACAAAAGATAACAAGATGTAATATTTAAAGAAGATAAGCACAGTAATGACACTCAATATATATATAATCAAAAGAATTGATCAAATAAATCACCAGTTCCTTAAATGGAGTCAATAGAGAAAATAATGTGGTTGCATGCGCTTGAAATAATGTTTTGCAAATGTCTCTTGGTAGATTTTAAATTAATGTCAAATGTGAATGAATTAAATTAGGTGAAAAAGGGGACTCCAGATATACCCGAGGGGTACTTGGAGTATGTCTAAAAGTGAACTTTCACGGCTACCTGCAAGGTGTTTGTGGGCTGGAACGGAGTCTCAGAGACTATGTTCGTAATGCACCCATTAGGGTGTGACATAGATCGGTGCCTCGAGGTCACTTTCTAGTTGTTTCCACTCCTTTGGGTATTTTTCCACCGTTTACAGTTCATTTGAGGCATTGGATTTTCGCTTGATGGTTTGTCAATTTGGGAGGTGAAGACTAATTAATCTAGTCACTCAAGTGCTTTTGATGCAGCTTGACTGATCGAATGAACCCCATCCAAGTACAGAGCATACACACTAGATTCTTTGTTATTTTTAGTAAATTTTAAAAGAGGTGTTCTTATTAAAAGGAAAACCCTCCAGGAACCTATTTCGGTCCAAGTGGGCCTCAATTGGGGAATCAAGGAGGGGTTGATTTTATTATGATTATTAAAACAATTAATGATAGCATATGAAGCATAAACAAATAAGCAAACCACAATTTTCTATTTAGACTACCACGACCTTTTCTTCACCTTTCGACTTAAAAGGAGGCTCATGGGGTAAGTATTAAAATTAATTTGAAACCACAAGATATGGAATATGACAATGATTATAAGTCAAATTATACTACCCTACAAATTATAACTACACTATATTGAAAAAAGATGAAAAAAATGAAAAAAATGACATGGACGCGAATCCCCCCAAGGGGGATGGTGAATAGGCTTGAAAGAGCCTATTCGAAGAGTTTTTTATTTTTATTAGAAGAAATTACAATATCAGAAAACTGAAATTAATCCACTTGTTCCTTATACGGAATGATACCAAAGGTTTACAAATTGCGAAATTTTGAAATTTTGCGAAGACAGAGACCCCCTCGGGGGTTTCGAATGGTCCAAAAATGATTTCCAGACAGAACCTCCTCCTATTTTCTGTTATAAATGATAAAAACCAGAAATATTATCACATTTAAATATTCTCAAAATTACTTTTAAAGTACTTTTGGACGAACACACTTTTTACCCAAAAATTCTAAGTTAAAGCTAGTTTTTAAAGAAGTAGAAAAAGAACCAAGGAAAGCAAGATTTCCTTGGGATCTTGGCCTGATTTTTGTACAGCCAATATGAAGCACTTAAATTGATGAATATAAATTTTTATATTCTATGGAAACAACCATGCATTCAACAAGATTTAGATGTACTTTCACAACCTTGAAAAATGACAATTTTGCCCTAAAACTAGATCTGGAATGCTTGTAAAATTTCTTTAGGAATGAGATCTAGTTTATGATATTTAAGGAAGCAAGGTCTATGTAAAATTAATTCTAAAATTTATATATCTAAAAAATTTTAAAGCTGCAAAACAACTAACCAGATTGATTTAAAAAAAAATTGAAGGAGGAAGAGGAAAAGAAGAGCGCTTGTTGCTGGAATGGATCTACAAAAAATACTAGTTAGTGGAATGCTGAGGGACAATGCCTTCAAAAAATAGTAGGATTACTAGTGGATTTAAGCTATATCCACAGTTTGTCTAACCCCTGCTACCTAAAAACTAACAAACAATCCTGCACAAAAACCTTATGAGATCTAGATAGAGATATATGAAAAAAGAGAGGGATTACATGTAAATAAATTTATTTAAACATGTATAATCTGAATATTCAAACATATATGCTATGAGATATTGAAAAATAATTAATATTACTTTCCCAACTATACTCCTATTGATTCAGCTAAATCACTCAAGCTAGATAAGATTTAGATGTAGAAATTGAGAGAAAGACATCGGTAACAACAAAAGCTACAAGACAATGTTAATTCCACACACATAAGAGCATTACACCATTTTGGCATCCAAAGCTTCACTTTATTCCAATAGAAAAAGATATTACACAGTATTACAACATCAATATCTCCTCAATCCAACTCTCACTCACTCGAAAAGGAGGAAACCATTCTTTATTTATACAAAAAATTGAAACCCCAGCCTAGAGGGGGCACAAATCCCAAGGAGATAGAAAAATGCAGCTGAAGGAGAGGCCATCAATGCCTGATATGAAGCTGAACTAAGCTTCCACTAAGTCTAACTGTCAATTGGAGGGCTGATTGAGCTGACACATCGACCTGCAGACTGAATCATCAACCAGAAAGCTTCTAGAAGAGCCCACACATGTGGACGAGAGAGAGAGGGTGCAATTCCCCATAAAGGAGGTTGAAGTTCAAATCTGGATCTGCCTTGATTAGCTCTTTCAGTCAAGGAATTGCAATCTCTGGTTAATATGGTGCCAATGAGATTTATTTCAATCAAATCAGTTGAGAATCCATTGATCTAGGATTTTGGATTTGCTCCATTATTCATAAATTTATCAATTAAAATAATCAATAATTGATTTTTTGGGGCTTTTTGACCCGAGTGATGGAAAATCACTCAAAACTTGGAAATGGTGGCTCTATAGGTTTACATCGTGCTCTTAGCTTGAAAATGATCATCCCCATGACTGAAACTGATTATTGAGCCCATTTTTATTACAAAACCAAATTTTCCAATTAGACTATTAAAAAATAGCCTAATTTTTATGGAAAAATTAAAATTTAAAAAACATAAAAAATTTAAAAAAATTAAAAACCTAGGGGGACTTAGACATGTTCATATGACTCGACCATGATGCCTATCATGTTTATACATTGACACATAGACTCTAATAAGCTCAGTAGGACTAAATGTCAAGCCAACCACCCCAACTTTGGAGGTATTGAGTGAAAAAATCAGAAATTATCAGTCGTTTGTTCAATAGCCAATAATAACCATGGGAAAAAACACCCTGGGATGATTGGATTGACAAATAAAGTATAAGAGACCGGGTCTTTTACATACACTATCATGCTAGAACATATTATTACAACTCCACCATGGGGTATGAACATGTGATATAGTAAAACAAGCACTTCCCAGAAACAATTCTGAAGGTCTCTTGAAGTCCGAACAAATCATCTTTGCCCGGTTCACCAGGCTCACTTGATAAAAACCATTAAGTACAACTTAGGTGGTAACACTTGGATGGATAAATTTGTAATTTTATTAAGGGAGCTAATAAATGATGTTTATAAATTAGAAAGGGATAAATATTTAATAATGTAGATTATTAAATAAATACAAGAGAAAATTTAAGTGACAATGGAGCGTGTAGACACATGGAGACTATGGGCCCCCCACAAGCTAGAAATTTTGTGCCACATGGAATCCTCCTATTGCAATTTAGAATCGATGGGAAGCATAAAGTTTATTGGATTATTTAGAAGGATAATACACTCGGACATATGCATCATAGGTCAAATCTAAGAAGAAATGTAACTTACATGGGATACAATCAGACTAGATACCCTAGCTTTATAACAACAATGATAGAGATGCTATGACACTTATGAAAAAAATCAGATATGAAGGATGAAGTATGACATATCTGACATGTCAGGTCGAAATAGAGCATCCAAGAGAGATATCAAGTGGTTTGGGGAAGCTCAATGGGCTCCTACTCGAATTCAGGGAAGGTGGAAAGATAGGAAAGGGAGGACACATGGAAAATCATGAGCACACACCCAAATTCAAATAATATTGAGTTTTTGGATGGATTGGGAACATTAGAAGGCTAAGGATTTTTATAAAATATAGGAAGAAACCAAGATAAGAGATTTTGATCATTTGAGAAATTGTCATTTGTTAATTATGAGACCTAGTGGATGACTAGTTTTCTTGCCTTAGCCAATTTCGAGGGTGAAATATTGCCATCCAAGTTGGTATTTGGAGAGGTCACTCAGGTATTTCATGGAGATTTAATGGATTTGTAATTTCAGGAGTAATATACATGGAATATCTTGGTTTCTTCTATTGCAGCACTTCATCTCAACCATTTTTAGTTTTCATTGCATATTCATGCTCATGGAGGGATTGTGCCTTGGGTGAGCTATTGTACATTGTGGGAGATTTTATCCTGGTATATTTATGATTGTAATAAGTTTAATATGATTTATTCTTCATCCTCATCAATTTTCAATTCAAAATACCCAAGACTTGTATGTCAAATTGACTTTTAATGAGCAAACAATGACCATTTCCACTCTATTTTGATATATTCCATGGTAATGCTGATTATTTCAAATGGAAAAATGTCTCTATGATATATGTATGATGCTTGGAATTTAATTACTGTGTATTGCAAGTTTAATTTTCAGTACTTAAGCATCGGAATCCATTTTACTCATTTTAATTGCATTGGGAGAAGATTTGGTGCCTTTTCCCCAACGGTCGAAATAGTGATTTGGGAGTTGTTTTGGAGAGAGTCATAACAGAATGTATAAACTGAAACATGATGCATATGGGAAATTAAAAATTTCCGTTACACATTCCCTACCTCTTTTCATAAATTCAAGTGGGTTTGGGAGCATTTGAGAAGCCATTTCTAGAATTTACCCGGTGGGGATTGGAACCCCAATTTTCTAGTAAAGACTCCTACTTTGATTAGAATATAAAACTAGTTTGAATAAGTGATTGGAGGGTTGTAAATCATCTCTGAAAATAATATTCAAGTATTAATATCATTCATACGCACTTTGAGAATATTTGGGAGCATTTGGGCCAATTTGGAGACCTAGACATCAAAACTAGTCAAAGGTCGAAATAGGGAAAAAGTGAAAAAATTGGTCATTTAATAAAATTTCAAAAAGGGACATTACAAAATCATTTGAAACAAACAAATAGTAATATTTTCATGCATTTATATATAGGGTATTGAAATACTTATCAAAACTCAATCAAGCTCATTCAAAACTCTATGAGAATTGCAGAAAGGGGATAATACACTAATAATGAACCTTTAGTACTGAATTTAATCTCATGGTATTTTAATATTTTCATTCATTAATATAAAATTCGTTACAAGGACAAAAAAACTAGAATTGAGGTATATTTGGAGTGGAAAACTACCTGAATGCTGCCAAACATTTTCTAGTGTTATGAAACTGATATCAAGGGATCATAATAAACACCATTAATTTCTGGGAGCCATAAACCATCACCTCATAACTTTAGATTAACAACCTCTCAATAAAACAAGAGAAGACTATAAAGAACTCTGGTATTCAAGTGGGAGAGTTCCCAATCTCTGTACTAGAATGAAAAATTCTTCAGGGCCTTCAACAACACTACATTAATGGCCAAAATGAATAATGTAGGAGAAAATAAGATAGATTAGGAAGGATTGGGATGCATCACCCAAGAGAACTGAGGAACATGACTCAGTAGAGAATCCTAACTTCTCTCAAAACCAAAAGACTAATCATCAAAAGTTGTGAAATGGAGTTGGAATCCTTCCTTTATAGGCTAGAGTGACTTTTCGAGAAATTCATCCACATGTTGATTAAGTAACCCACTTTCCCATCATGTCCCTAAGCCATGAGTGCACCCTCCTTGATGGGATTAACAAGTTTGGCTTGCAAATGATGTTTCCTTGTTTGTATAACTCAACCCAAAGTGGAAATTCATCCTCCTTGAGAAAAATATAAAGTATGAATCTTAGAAAACGTTTCCATGTTTGTATCCTTAATTCCAAAATAGAAACTATGCCCTCCTTGACTAAATTTCCCTGCTTTATGTATGCATATTTTCTTGTACTTTCCTTCCTTGAAAATTGCTTTCTTTTCCATGTTTTTGATAGTTTCCACCTTTTTTGACATATTTTTATTTTTTTCCCCTGAACTATTTTAATCCTAGGCAAGTTGGCTTGCCTAATATGCCCTCCTGACATGGCACACATTTCCACATGTCATTATATTCCACATTAATTAAATAATTACATAAAATATACTTAGAATTATAAATTATCCTAATGCATGCCTCTATCATTTTTAATAACCAAAATTCCCTAGGTAATTTAGTTAATTCAATTTTTAAACCCTAGGTTCTTGACATGGTCAACACTTAACATCCTTCCAGGAAGGGACATTACAATTCCAGTATTGGTGAATGCTCTTAATTTCAATGGCCAATAACATATACTAATTATTTATTTTAAGGGTTGTCCCTACTACTATAAAGGTCCCTTTTTAGCTTGTTTAAGACAAATAATTGAGCACCTATTATGATTGGTCAAATAAAATATTACAAACACAAGACTTGTAGTAGAATATATAATAGAATTTTTTTAATCTACTCAGTAACCACAAAAATATACAGTTTTTCCAGCACTTAAAAGTCAATATACAAATTATAAAATTAGTATAGAAATTTATTGAAAGAAAAAAAAATCCATTGAAATAATATCCAAAAAATACCCAATTAATTATGTAATATATATGAACCTAACATGTAATTGAACACCTATGATGCGGGTGACACATCAAGGAATCACATGAAGTAGTGGCTGCAACGAAAACCTAGTCAGGTATCTATGAACAAGGCATAGGAGAGGACACGTGTTGGAATAATCAAAACCCACTGCCATACTTAGGGTATAGAAATGAAGCATTTTGGTTAAATTCCTAGGTCTTACACTAGCTAGTTGGCATCCACTTGCATTTTTGTGGTCAAACTTGCAAAAAATTTATCGAGGAGTGCTTTAAAAATATTCTGGATAATATTTTGACAACCCATCAGATTGCCTAGTTTAGCAAGTGCATATTCTTGCCTTATCTAGATTTTCCTGGCTTTTCAGCAGTTTTAAGGTAAAAGGTAGAACTAGTTTTAAGGAAAAAGTGCCTTTTTTGTCACAACATGCCCTCCTTATTTTCATCACCTAAAACCATGATTTACTCAACTTTCCTTCACTTATTAATTGTAACAATGCATTCATCCAATTCGTGATCCTTTTTATAGATTAGGAAAATATTTTATGCACCAATGGGGGGTTTTGACTAGTTTAGTAAGTCTTCTTTTGTATTGATTCTAGTATCATATATATGGATAATTTCGAATAATTGATTTGTCTACATGGTTGAAAACCCCATTTCTATATAAGATTGTCTGGTGTAATATAATATAACAACAGTATTTGTTATCCAACATTTTCAGTCTCCTTTTTTAGTGTATCTTGCATATTTTTCAAGCAATTTTGTGAGTTCAATTGATCTATGTTTGGGATTAATTTACACATGGTATTAGAGCCTTCGTAGCTCATCTGTTATCCTATTATATTTCTTTTCTAGGGTCAAAAGAATTCATTGGGAGTGCATTATGTTTGTTCAAGGGTGCAGTTGCTATAGAATGAATCAATCTCACCATATCATATTGACTACATTCAACTAATTCAAATGGAAGGAATGGATGGAGATTCAAATGAGGAGTAAAGGCCTATAAACAGTTACCATGGAAATTGAAGATTATCCTAATGTAGCAATAGAGAAGATCAAATGGCATAATAGGAGAGATGAGGCGTATGGTCTCTTGTGTCTCAGCATTTCCAGAGACCTTGTTTTCCATCTTCATGGATTGTCATCACCATATGAAGTATGGGAGAATATTCAAACATTATTTGGGAAAATAGATGAAATGAGGGGTCATCAACTAGAGAATGAGTTGATTTCACTAAGTCCAAGCAACTTCGAATCCTTGCAAGTCTACTTCTCCAAATTCAAATCAATGGTTTTGCAGCTAAAATAGTGTGGTATAGATAAGAAAGATGAACAAATAGTCTTCTCCATCCTTTCAATGCTTTCCCTGACCACTTGGTATTTTTTTCGACCTTGCATGCCACAAAGCTGACTAGTGACAAGTCGAACCTGGAAGATGCCTTCACTAGTAGATTTCATGGAATCCTTCACTTAGGAGCAAGAAAAATTTGGCATGATGGGAACCATCAAACCTTCCAAAGAACAAAATTTGGATGCTAGAGATTCCAAGATTGATTCCATAGGAAAGAAGAAGGCTAATAAGCCTCCAAATAAAAAAGGAGACAAGTCCAAGTCTCATGAGGAGTCCTCAAACTCTAAGAAGAAGAACACCAGAAGAAGAAAGGTAAAGGTGAAATGAGAAAGTGCACATACTCTAGTAAGGGATTTAATCCTGAGAGATCTTGCATGAAGAATCATATCGGTATGTTGAATAAAATCATAGACACGCACAACATATCCCTTCCTGAAGGCGAAAAGAACAAGGAAGGAGGATGCAGTTTTGAAGACAAGGAGATTGTTCATGCCCTGGTTGCAAGCACTATAATATATCCTTCCTTTATCATTGATTATGAAGCTTCTATGTTCATGGTTTCAGCAAGGGAGTCCTTCTTCTCTCTTGATGATTCAAATGGCCCAAATAGTTTGATGGGAGACAACTTAGAAACTGAGAGTAAGGGTAAGGGTAGCATATATTTCGATCATGGTTGCTTCAATAATGTCTTGTATGTCCCAGGTCTCATTGTTAATCTCTTGTTAGTCTACCATATGACCAACAATAGGTCTCCTAATAAGGGTTTTTTAACTCCCAATGATGTTGAAATATACGATATTATGAATGGTAGAGTCATTGCTAAAGGTTTTTTTGGATCATAGTTCAAAAGTGTACAGGTTCTCTCACTTCATGCCTTTCTTTAACCCCTATGCTCTCCTCACTGAGGATAATGAAGCCAACAATATTTGTCATGAGAGGTTTGGCCATCTAAATTACGAATATCTTTTATAATTGTGTGAAAAATACATGGTTATAGGGCTGCCAAAGATCAAGTTTTCCAAAGGATTTTGTCAGGGTTAAAATCTAGGAAAACACCCAAAGCATAAGTATAAGAGAGTTAGTCATGAGTTAACCTATACATCTATTAATCTCATACATAGTGAAATTTCTATTCCTTTCCTTCATATGTCCATGAGTAAATACAAATATGTCCTAACCTTCTAGATGACTTTTCCAGATACTGTTGTGTTTACTTCCTTAAACTCAAGTTTGAAGTTTTTGACCTCTTCAAGGTTTTTAAAGCCTTGGTTGAGAACAAGTCTGGGAGGAAAATCAATATCCTAATATATGATAATGGTGGTTATATGACAATTATGAATTCATTAAATATTGTGAATATGCAGGTATCCATATGCAACACTCTATTTCTTACACAGCTCAGCAGAATGATGTTGTTGAGAGGAAGAATAGAGCCCTCAAGGATATGGTTACTTGTATGATGGAGTCTAAGACTTTGCCATCAAATTTTTGGGATGAAGAGACTTGAAGGAATTACTCCTTTCGAATATTGGAGTGGACACAAGTCATATGTGCCTCATTTCAAGATTTTTGGCTTAAGGGCATGGGCTATAATTCCATTAGAAAAGAGGAAGGACTTGGAACCCCAAAGTCAAGAGTGTATATTTTTTGAGTACTTTGAAGATTCCAAAGATTATAAGCTAATAAAAAATCAGTCAAATATTCTTCATTGAAAGGAGTGTTCAGTTTGTATAAGAGCCTATGCCAACATCATAAATTGGAGAGTCTTATTCACCTCCACCACCTTTGACTATAAGTGAAGACTCTAATGACAACTAAAAAAATGTTTTATTTTATATAGGGGAAAACCCTAGCTCTGCACTTCTCTGTGTTGCGGCCATGGTGACAAGCCACATTTTTGTGGTCTCCAGGTGGCTAGGCTTGTGATACCTTTGAAGAACAGCCTGAGTGGAGGGCTTGCTTTGGTTTGCTTATCAGGTTTGCTAAGGTTTTTTAGCGTTCTATCACCTTTTAGTCCTAGTGCTGTTTATTTCCGATTATGTCAGTCTTGACTTACCACTGGGCACATGGAGTGCCTCTCCTGAAATGGGGGACTAGTACCAACCATGGTTTAAAAAAGTGGGAACAACTACTATGTTTTTTATGGTTTTTGGTATTTTTCTCATTTGTTTAATCTATGGTTTTATGCATGGGTTCTTACGTCGTCTTTCCTATTTTATAGTATCAGTGCCATGATTTTTTTATTGATTTGGATTACCTTCTTTAATGGATTGGAACTCAGGGTTTAATTGATGAAACCCCATTTCATTTTTTCTGGGTTATGTCGGGTTATTTCTACTCCATCTCCTCCGGGATGCCCGATCAGGTAGGGTTATGGGTTTTTTTGTGACTGTTTGTAATCTTTTATTTTCTCCAAGGGTGACATTGTGGGTATTATCGGGTTGAATTTTTCTGTCCTTTTGGTTCCTGCCCAGTTTCGTGGTCCCCTGGGTGGTTGGGGGCTGGGTTTTTCTTGTGCTATGTGGTCTGTAGTTAGTGGTTTTGATAGGATTTCTTGTCTTGGGACTGCTCTGACCCCACTGTACCCCTAGTTGGCTTGAGAGGTGGGAGACTCATGTCTGAAGGAACTGTTACCAGACTATGCGGGTGGGTGTTGCTATGTCTTGGGATGATGGATGGTCCATCTTGTGCATGGTCTAAGTGCCATGGTAAGACTATAGAAGCCTAGGAAGGAAAAATTAGTTATGTTCTAGGTCATGATGTGCACATGGACATGGTAGGCACCTTGTGTCTCCAGGCATTGATCGGTAGGCTATAATACTACAACTTGGGAAAGAAGGAGTGGGTAGAGTGGGAAATGGTCCACTGGGAACCTATCTTGACCTATCTCCCAACCATCAGTCTTTTGGATTAATTTTGGTTGTTTTTTGTGTTCTTTGAAGATTCTCATGCATATTTAATCCTAAACTCGTTATGGAAGATAGGCACGGGCTCTCTGGTCCTAAACTGATGGCACTCGACCTTTGATCCTTTGCGGGAGCGAGTGGTAAAGAGGAATATTTGGGTGCTACTCTCGTCTTTTCCTTTTCCTCTTTGTTGCAGGGAATTTTTGGTGGGTGTGGAAAACACTATAAGTCACTTTGTCACAGTGGATGATGACCTCCAGTTGATTTAAGATAAACATATAGCATGTGTGTTGGTTGAAATGGACATCTCAAGGGGCCTTCCTGCGGATATTAATATCCTGTGTAATGACATGAACATCTGTCAGAAACTGGACTACCTCCATGTCTCTTTTAGGTGCAACTGTTTTCATGTTGTTGGCCATCTCAGGCGCTCCTGCCCGGTTCTTATACATGGCTCTAGATCCTCATCTTTTTCTGATGCATCGAGATCCCCTAGCTGCGGAGATGGATCTCTAGAAGGACCACCTCTCTGTCCTCCTGGTGACTAGTTGAACTCTCTGAATGGTATGTATCATTCTCTTTCCCCATCTATTTTTGAAGATATTTCCAAGAGAAAACTGTTGTATCTCCAAGATGTGGAGGCATGTGCCTCTATATCGAATACTTTGGTTGGAGGTCCTTATGTTTCTTTACCTTGCTCAGTCCCTCCACTTTCTTTGTCAGAGGATATTTCTTTACCCTCCTCACCACCTTCGGAGGGAACCATTCGGATGGTCGATGCTCCTCTCTTCACTCCAGAGGATTTTCCACCTTTGGATGGGAAAGGACCTGTTGAACTTCCCCATCAGCCCTTGCTCCTCCCCAGCTTTCACGGACCCAGCTCTCATTAGGTTGTTTTCTGTATTCTTTGCAAAGACGCATGTCTCACCCTCGACCCTCCATCTTGAATCCATCCACTTTGAAAATGTAATGATCCGTAAGACAAGGAAAAATCCTTTGTCTGATGCAAGCCTAGATTTCGAAGCACCCGCCTACACTCCGATGTCGGTTAGGATTAAAGATGCTTCCAGAGGACGAGCTGGATCAATTCCTAGGGTTCTTAGAGCAATGACACTCCCTCACAATGGTGTTTGATGAATATCATATCCCTCAATATTTGTGGCTTCAGAGTGTTATCCAAACAAAAAACACTCCATGCTCTCTTCCTCTCTTTGGCTCTGGACATGATATTGACTCAAGAAATGATGTGAAGTCATTTTCCTGCACTCCTTACTTTCTATAAGCTCCTTACTGGTTGGTAGTTTTGTGCTCTTGATGCTTCTAGTCTTTCGGGTCGTCTTTTGGCAGGTTGGAATCCCCACAATCTACGATGCAAGGATTTTGAGACAGTGGGGGGGATCTTGGTTCATCCCAGATTTAGGGGTTGTGTAACTACCTTCTCTATACTTAACTGTTATGGGCCTTATTGAAATAGGGATTCCTTTTGGTATAGAGTAATGGTGGGGGCCCTTCTACTCTACCTAATCTTATCCTTGCAGGTGATCTAAACTTTACCCTCAATGTGGGGGATATTTGGGGGAAATCTACCTATCTAGAACCTCTTGTTCCCTTCTTCACTAAAATTTTTATGACCATAAACTGGTCGACCTTGCTCCTCCTTATGCATGACCTACTTGGAAAAATGGATGAGAAAGAGATGATGGGATAAGAAAGAGGCTTGACAGATTCTTATTCTTGGCTTCTCTTGTGCCCCTCCTATAGTTTCATAGAGTGTGGTTGACAATCACTGATGTCTCAAAGCACTATCACATTTGTCTGCAATGGAATTCCCTGGTTGTTGTCTCCTTCCCCTTTAAGTTTAATCAGGCTTGGCTCACGAAGGAGGGGTTCTCTCAGTTGGTTTTAGATGTATGGTTCTCTATGACATCCTTGCCTCCTCATGATGGTATGAATGATCTGACATACAAGCTTCATTGTTTAAAATCGAAGTTCAAATGTTGGACAAAGGAAGAGGAAAAGTTGCTAAAATTGGAATCCACAGAGGTGGATGTGAAAATAAATGACCTTCTTGAAGCCCATCCCTCGATAATTTTGTCACTGGAAAATTCTAGGATGCTAAAGGTCCTCAGGGACCAGAAGAAAAACATTCTTGCACACAAGTTACTTTCTTGGAAATTAAAAAGTAGGGTCAAGTGGGATACCCTGGGGGATGCCAATACTAAGTTATTCCACTGTATTGCATCAGCTTGCAGGAATAACAACTCCATTTGGGATTTGTAGAATGAAGATTTGATCTGGGTTGATTGTGATGATTAATTAAAAGAGCTAGGTGTTAAGCATTTCTTTGGTATTTTTAATGGTATTTTTAAGGATGATGAACAGACTAATATTGTTGATCAGTTAAAGGTTGTCCAACATTTCCCTGCTTATCTTTCCAGAAAAGAGGACGATATCTTTGCTTCAGAAATATCCCTGGGTGAGGTTGAAGGGGCTTATAATTCGTTCAAGAAGGAAAACATTTCAGGCCTAGATGGCTGTCCGATGGAGTTTTTCTTGAGTTTGTTTGACTTGGTAAAAGATGATGTTTTGGTTGTAGTTGAACACTCGTGGTCTTCTTGGTTGGTTTCCCCCTCTTTGAACTCTACCTTCCTTTCAATAATACCAAAAAAATAAAAACCTGTTACCTTTGCATACTTTAGACCCATCTCCCTTTGTAACTTGTCCTATAAGCTGATATCAAAATTTATTGCACTTAGGCTAAAAACCTTCCTAGACAAGTTCATTTCCCTAGAGTACTTTGGATTCCTTAAAAATAGGTAGATCATTGAGACTTGTTCTGCTTCAGATTGGAATCCCTCTAAAGGGAGTGAATTGGATGGTGGGATGTATCACTTCTGCAAATTTTTCCCTACTCATCAATGGCTCACCTTCGGGGTTCTTCACATCTTTGAGAGGAATCATATAGGGTTGTCCCTTGTCACCCTTACTATTCATCCTGGTTATCGAAGGCCTCGGTTTGCTTATAAAAGATGCTAAAAGGGGTGGAAGTATTAGGGGCATCAAAATTTCAGCCTCCCTGACCCTTACCCATCTACTCTTCGTTCATGATGTAGTGTTGTTTGGTCTAGGTACCTTGGACGAGTAGTTGGATTTTGAAGTCATTCTTGATATCTTCTGTTCTTCTTCTGGTATGTGTATAAGCATTGACAAATATGGTTTTCACTTTAATGAGCTGGAGGAGGGGGTATTGAATAGAATTCGTCTCTTTCTACCTTATAGTGTTAAGCCATTGCATGTGAGTTTTAAGTACCTGGGATTATTTATCAAACCTCTGGGCTATAAAGTGAAGGACTGGCACTGGTTGTTGAAAAGGTTTGAAAAAATAATTGGAAATTGGACATACAAACTCCTTTCTCTTGGAGGTAGGCTTGTGCTTATCCAGACTGTACTTTCTAGCTTACCGGTCTATTGGTTTTCTCTTGCCTCGATCCCGGTATCTATTCTCAACAAGACGAGAAAAATGATCTTCTCCTTCCCATGGGGATCCAACAAGAACAAATTTAGATTTCATCTTGTGGATTGGCAGACTCTGGCAAGGCCTTTTGATTTTTGGGGCTGGGGCATAAAAAAATTAGTCTGGTTGAGCATCTCCTTAAGACTAAGGAGTATTTGGTTGGTCCTTAAGGGTTCTGGTATCTGGCACTAGGTCATCTCTACAAAATAATTAAAGCATCAATCAATGGCGGTCTGGTTGAGATATAAAAAGTTTGTGTCCAGATGCACCTCCATTATTTGGAATGGGTTTTTAAAAACCATTTCTTGGCTTGGCAGATGTATGAGCTGGAATGTAGGTGATGGACATGATGTTTTCATTGGCACTGATCTAGTCTCACGTATTAATGAGTGTCACTTCTTTGCTCACTATTTAAGATCATATCTTAGTGACTATGGGATTAATACACTTCACCATGCTAGAAATCCCTTTGCCAACTCTCAAGCATATTGGTTGTCAGCTAATGATCTGGAGCTGGGGCAGCCTAGGGGATGACTGGAAAATTATTCAGGACTCTTATATCTCAGTTTTAGAGCATGGTGGTATCTATCTGACTGAAGATTCAGGCTCCTTGCTTTGGTCTCATAAAAAAAATGGGAGAGTCACTACAGCCCTGGTCTATGATTTGATTGTCACTTCACATTTGGCCCTGAGTAAGGAAAAGATTATGACAGGTTTATGGAACCATAGCTTTTTGCTGAAGAGAAAATGTTTTCTTTGGCTAGCATTAAAGAATAGAATTTTAACATGGGATAATCTGGTGGGAAGAGGCTGGTCTTCACCGAGTAGATGTTGGTTATGTCACTCTGAGGAAGAATTTGTTCAGCATATTTTTATGGAGTGTTCCCTAACCATTTCTATTTTTGAAGCTTTGAAGAATATCTATCCTTTCTCACTTCCTGGATCTACTGGATCCCTTGATGAGTTCTTAGACTACTAGATGATCCATGATCGAACACACAAGTACATCCCTTTTTTTGTGTTTTGGTCCATTTGGAATGCACAAAACAAAGGCATTTTTTAGGGAAAAAAATCTCTCCAGTTACTCTCACTAGCAAGGTGGATTCTTATATTCACAACTTCCAAGTTCCTGGAAAAAAAGAAAAAAGTGAGGAACATAGGCCTTGCTCCATTATTGGTCTATCCAGTCAGTTTTTTTGATGGTGCTGCAGGAGATGGAAAAGGAGGGGCTAGGATATATCTAGCAATCAGCAGTGATCATTATTTTCATATCAAGCTGGGATGTGGTGTGAGCACAGATATGGGGGCTGAATTGCTGGCCATGTGGGATCTTTTGTACTAGGAAATAGCTTTGGGGATTCCCACTCTTCACATCTTTGGAGATTCTTGAGTGATCATCAACTGGGCTTTAGGTAAGGAAGATCTGTCTTGCCTTACTTTGGACTACTAGTGTGAGGCCATTAGACAAATGATGCCATATTTTCTTAGAATAGACATGCAACATATATACAGAGAGCACAACGAGTGTGTAGATGGCCTCTCCAAACGGGCCCTATTATTGGCTCCAGGCCTTTGCCATATTTTTGATTTTTTGGATGACAACGTTTCTGAGTTTGGTGAGTTTATGCTCTTTTGAGCTTGTGCTGGAGCTGGGTTCCCTTTCTTTTTTGGCACTGGGTATTGTTTCAAAATCTTAGTATCTTTTGTTGATGTGTGTTCTTGGACCTCCTTGGAGGTTCCTTTTGATTGTTCTTTGTGCTCTCTAGATATATCTAAGGATGTAATGGAGAACTCCATGGGTATCTCCTATCCATGCTGAGTTTTGACCTTTAGGTCTGGTACCTTTTACGTACTGCTTGTTCAGACTAGTATCTCATGATATCCTGATGTCTGGTTTGGTCTCATACTAGTCATGTAAAATGCCCTTTGATTCTTCATGAATAAGAAGGATAGGATTTTTTCTTCTGAAAAAAAAATTGAAGAGACTAATGATATTTATGTTCTAATATTTCTGATAATTATGATTTAATTTCATATCCTAATAGTCCCACAACACCAAAGTGGGCATCAAATATCATTCATGCAGCTAGGGAACTAGCTTGGAATCCTAGTGATCCTAGGAGGACTAGATATCAATTCGAGAGTGCCCTTTCTGTCATGGACTCTTTCTTTGATAAGAAGTTTTATCTAATGATTTAATTAGAACCACGTGTTAGGAAAAAGGACCACAGAGCAATAATAGATATACATTTAAATCATTAACAAGATGCAAAACACATTAAAACATTACAGAGAGACACATATATAACGTGGTTAACCCAAATGATGGGCTACATCCACAAAGAAATTGCTAGTTCTTTTATTACAGTCCAGAAAGGTGAAGGGATACAACCTGTAGAAAAACCGTTGCACTTCCTCTTCATGCCCTCATAGTCTCTCTTCCAATACAATACAATACCATACTCAGTCGTTTTACAATGCTTTCTTTTATAGGGGAAATACAATGGGAAAATTCTAGGGTTAATCCAATACCATGGGTCTGCAAAAATGTTTGCCAACACATATCCCAAAAATTTTTCTCGGGGGCTCTTCCTCCGAACCCCCGAACCCCAAGGTAGGGGGAATGAGTGTATAGTACACCTGGGTTACAAACATGACTGAATAATATCTATGGATCTGGAAGATTAGGCTCTGCAACCAATAATCTCCCACTTGGAGACTGATCACAACAAATCCACCACTACTACACTTGCTGGACTAAGCTCTGGACCTTGGACTTGGAAAATTTCATGATTGAAGTCCAACAAAAACTGAGCAAGACCTCAGTTTCTCTCTGGTTACTGCCTTTGTCAACATGTCTGCAGGATTCTGGCTAGTGTGTATATTTTCCAGTTTTAACAGTTCTTCATCTAGAACAGATCTTATGAAGTGGTACTTGAGTTGTATATGTTTATCCCTTGAATGAAAGGTTGAGTTATTTGTAAGATGAATGGCACTTTGGCTGTCACTGTACAGCCTACTATTCTACTGCTTCTTACCCAATTCTTCCATTAACCTCTGCAACCAAATTATCTCCTTACTAGCTTCTGTAGCAGCAACATACTCTGCTTCCATTGTTGAAAGTGCAACAACCTGTTGCAGTTTTGAAATCCAACTTACTGTTGTTCCACCCACAGTAAACACATACCCTATGGTGCTCCTCCTGCTGTCTTTATCACCAGCCATATATGCATCAACATATCCCTGTAGAATAGTGTCTGAACCTCCAAAACATAATGCATGAGAAGTGGTACGTCTCAAATACCTGAGAATCCACTGTACTGCTTTCCAATGCTCTTTACCTAGATTATTCATATACCTACTCACAACTCCCACTGCATGTGCAATATCTGGTCTCTTGCACACCATGGCATACATCAAGCTTCCAACTGCTGATGAAGAAGGAATCTTGGACATGTAATATATCTCTTCCTGTGTCTCTAGACACATATCCTTGCTTAGTTTGTATTCTAAACCTCTGCAACACCTTTTCTATGTACTCACCTTGAGACAACGTCAATTTGCAATTTTTCCTATCTCTTCTTATTCTCATATCAAGAATTTGCTTTGCAACACCCAAATCCTTCATCACAAATGATTTAGCTATTTTTCTTTTGAATACATTTATATCCTGCATGTTAGACCCTGCAACAAGCATGTCATCCACATACAATAACAAGATAATATATATTCCATTATCTAGCCTCTTGAAATAAACGCAGGGGTCAGAATGACATCTATCGTAACCTTGTTCTGTCATAAACTTATCAAATTTTAAATACCATTGCATTGGATCTTGCTTCAGGCCATACAAGCTATTCTTTAACCTGCAAAGCAAATTCTCCTTCCCTTTGACCTCATACCCTTGTGGCTTCTACATATAAATCTCTTCCTCCAAATCCCCATGGAGAAAGGCTATTTTTACATCTAACTATTCAAGATGCAAATCTTCTACCACCACTAGACTTAAAATAGTTCTAATTGAAGTCATTTTAACAACACGAGAAAATATCTCATCAAAGTCTATACCTTTCTTTTGTGTAAACCCCTTTACAACAAGTCTAGCCTTGTACCACTTATTTCCTCCATCTTCTTCCTTCAACCTGTAAACCCATTTATTCTGCAATGCCCTTTTTTCTACAGGAAACTTAACCAGATCCCAATTCTGGTTTCTTACCAATGAGTCCATCTCCTCATCCATGCCTTGCTCCCACTTCTTTCTAGTTTCCACCTGCATTGCTTCTTCAAAACATTCTGGTTCACCAGAATCAGTCATAAATAAATAATACAGTGAAGGAGAGAATCTTTCGAAAGTTCTACTTAACCTGGTATATTTTCTTACATTTGCAAGAGTTTCAGGTACCTACTACTGCTCTTTATTTTCTGGTTCCTTTGGAACTTCATTTTCTTTGATTTCATCAAGCACTGTGTACTCTGTGTTTTCCTTTTCTTCTTTATTTCCCTGCAACTGATCTTTGTACATGATCTTTCAATAAATACTACATCTCTACTCCTAATGATTTTGCAATTTTTAAGATCCCATAAGCGATAACCAAAATCATCAACCCTGTATCCAATAAAGGTACATTTCTTGGATTTAGCCTCAAGCTTTGTTCTATCATCTTTATCAATATGGACAAATGCTTCACAACCAAAAGTTCTCAGAAATGAGTATTTTACCTGTTTACTTGTCCATGGCTCCTCTGGAATGCCACCATCCAAAGCTCTTGAAGGCCCTCTGTTTATTAAATAAACATCAGTGTTTACAGCATCAGCCCAAAAATGTAAGGGCAACCTTGCATGCAATCTCATACACCTTGCACACTCCATGATCGTTCTGTTCATCCTTTCTAACACACCATTTTCTTGTGGTGTTCTAGGGACTATCTTCTCTCTGTGAATCCCATTATGTGAATAGTAACTGTCAGACTCCTTACTGCAATACTCACCTCGATTATTAGATCTAAGACATTTCAACCTTTTTCCTATCTCATTCTTAGCCAAAGCTTTCCACTTCTTAAAAGTATCAAACACATCAGATTTCTGTCTAATGCAATAAACCCAAGTTTTTATAGTTGCATCATCAATAAAAGTAACATAATAATGAGAGCCACAAAGAGATTGTACTTGAGCTAGTCCCCATACATATGTATGGAAAAGCTCTAACTTTTCACTGTTCTTTTGTTTCCCAACACTGAGAAATCTAACTCTCTTCTGTTTTCCAAAAACAGAGTTCTCACAGAATTCCAAACTTACTTGCTTCAGATTTGGAAGCAGTTTCCTTGAATGGAGAATCTGCATTCCCTTCTCACTCATGTGGCCATGCCTATGATGCCACAACACTACACATGTTTCTATGGAATCTATAGAGATAGAATAATCAGTATTATGAGGACATAAATATAGTGTACCTATCCTATCTCATTTTGCAATTACCATTGATCCTTTAGTGACCTTCCACCACGTTTCTCCAAATGTAGACAAACAACTGCCATCACCTACTACATTAGATTCTTAGGTAGTCTCTTGCTACCTCTCACCTTTATTCTTTGGTGCTCTATAGTATTTATTCAGGTGTCCTTTCTTACCACAGTTTCAGCACTCTATTTTTCCAAATCTGGACTTGGATCTTCCCTTTTTAGACTTTCTATGATTTCTTGGGCTCCTTCCTCTCTCATTTTGTCTCCCTCTACTCTCCATGGTCAACGCATTACCTGATGTCTTAGCTGTGATTTTTCTTCACATTTCGTTGCTAAGAATAACACCAACAACATCATCAAACTTAAGAGTGTTTGAACTAGGGACAGAGTTACTTGCAACCATGACCAAGCTATTCTAGCTTTCTGGCATTGAGCACAAGATTAGAAGAGCCCTAACCTCATCATCAAAGTTCACTTTTATATAACTTAACTGACTGGTAAGTGTATTAAACTCATTTAAATGGTCAGCAATAGATCCACCTTCTGACATATTCATATAAAATAAACACTTCATTAAAAATACCTTGTTAGAAGCCGAGGGTTTTTCGTAGAGCTTACTAAATGTGCTCATCACACCCTTTGTTTTTTTTTCTTTCAAAATATTGAAGGCCACTGACAAAGCCAGGAACAACCATATTGTTCCCATTGCCTTTCTGTCAAGAACCTCCCATTCTTCATCCTTCATAGTCACCAATTGTTTTTCTTTTCCACCCAACGACAAGTATAGATCCTTCTGGTACGTATAGTCCTCCATTTGCATCTTCCACAACCTATAGTTTTGGCTGTTAAATATATCGAGCTTAAACTTTACTTCTTCTTCCATTGCTCCCACTCGAACCAGGAACCCTTTTTTCCTGTAAGTTTACCAACCAAATAGACCTTTTGGCTCCGATACCAATTGTTAGAAAACATGACCACAGAGCAATAACAGATATATAGTTAAATCATTAACAAGATGCAAAACACATTATAACATTATAGAGAGACATAGATATAACATGGTTCACCCAAATGATGGGCTATGTCCAGAAAGAAATTGCCAGTCCTTTTATTACAGTCCAGAAAGGTGAAGGGATACAACCTGCAGCAAAACCGCTGCACTTCCTCTTCACGCCCTCATAGTCTCTCTTCCAATAAAATACAATACCGTAGTCAGTCATTTTACAATGCTTTCTTTTATAAGGGAAATACAATGGGAAAATTATAGGGTTAACCCAATACCATGGGTCCGCAAAACTGTTGGACAACACATATTGTAACAAATATTAAAGAAAATACTAAGTAAAATTTGGTAACTAGTATCTGAAAGGGTGTGACCTTTCGTTTGTACACGCTTAAATCCTATAAAGGAAAATACCAATTGTAATATTCATCATCCAATGTATTATTATTAGTCATATTCATTATTACAATGATAGTCGGATTCAACTAACGGACAATCGGATTCGGTTGCTCCATTTGGTATCAGAGCTTCCCCAAGATTATCGTAAGTGATAGGGATGCCAAATTTAAAGGTAATTTTTGGAGAGAATTCTGCAAGCAAATTGGAACGACACTTAACATGAGATCATCTTATCATCCTCAGACAGATGGCCAGATAGAAGTTGTTAACAAATGCTTAGAGACCTACCTTCGTTTCTTTGTGACTGACAAACACAATAAATGGGTTCAATGGTTACATCTTGCAGAATGGTGGTATAATTCTACTTATCACACGTCAGCAAAAATGACACCTTTTCAAGCCCTCTATGGATATGCACCCCCAAAATGGAAGGATATCATTACCAACCAAGCAAGTGTCACCTCAGTAAAACGCCATTTAGAATAAAATCAAAAGGTTGTACAAATACTTAAAGATAATCTAAACACCGCAAGGAATAGAATGAAATAGCAAGCAGATCAACATCGAACAGAAAGAGAATTCAAAATTGGAGAATGGGTATTTGTACGATTACAACCCTATAAACAATTGTCACTAAAAAAAACCGGAAAGAATAAATTAGCTCCATGATTTTATGGCCCATATCAAATCAATAAGAAGATTAGCCACGTGGCATATGTATTGGAACTACCAGAATCAAGTCATGTCCACAATGTCTTCCATGTTTCATGCTTAAAAAGGATGATAGGTCAACACCAACAGGAAAAACCTCTCGGAGGAAGATGCCATGTGGGAATCTGAAAAATTCCTTCAACTACATCTTTCTCTAACACAGCTTTGAGGACAAAGCTCCCTTAATGGGAGTGGCAATGTAACAAATATTAAAGAAAATACTAAGTAAAATTAGGTAACTAGTATCCGAAAGGGTGTGACCTTTCGTTTGTACATGCTCAAAGCCTATAAAGGAAAATACCAATTGTAATATTCATCATCCAATATATTATTATTAGTCATATTCATTATTACAATGATAGTCAGATTCGACTAACATAAAATTGGATTCGGTTGCTCCACATATCCCAAAAAAATTTCTCGGGGGCTTTGCCCCCGAACCCCCATTTTTTTGGGGTACTGCCCCTGAACCCCCTTTTTCGAGGTGCTTCCCCAAACCCCAAGGAAGGGGGAATGAGTGTACAGTACACCTAGGTTACAAACACGAATGAATAGTATCTCTATATATGGAATATTAGGCTCCACAAAAAACACCACGAACATATGAATAAGCATCAGAAGATCCAAGATGGAAAACAACCATAAATGAGGAATACCATTCTCTCTAGAAGAATGACACATGGGAACTAGTCAATCTCCCCCCAAAGAGAAAGGTAGCCAAGTGTAAGTGTGTGTTCAAAATGAAATTTTCTTATGATGGATATCCTCTAAAGTATAAGGAAAGGATAGTGGACAATGGATTCTCCCATTTCCAAGGATTGACTACAATGATACCTTTGCACCAGTGTAAAAGATGGACTCCATAAGACTAGTTTTGGCCATTGCACCTTCCAAGCAGTGGGATGCACATCACATGGATGTGAAGAGTTCCTTTATACATGGATATATGAAAGAATAAATATATATGCAGCAGCCATAATGTCTTGTGACTAATATATCTCTTGTGTGCAAGTTGAAGAAATCATTGTATGGGCTAAAACAAGTTCCTAGAGCTTGTTATGCCAAGATTGATGGATTTTTTCTATCACTAAAGTATTATAGATGCAATTCTGACCCAAATGTATATTTGAAACTGATTCATTATTATTGTATTTTATGTGGATGACCTTCTGATCATAGGAATTTCCAAGAAAAAAAATTTCTCTTTGAAGAGTGCAATGAACCATGCCTTCTCCATGATTGATTTGGGATTGTTAAGACAATTTTTGGGGATTTAAATTTCTCACTCATGTATTTTAATTGGGGTAAATTTGTACAAGTATGATTTATACATGATAATACAGTTCAAAATGAAGTATTTCAAGTCAAGCAAGACTCCTTTCCTTTCAGGAGTTAAGCTTGAAGAAGCGTTGTCAACTCCATTGGTAAACAACACCCTGTATGGGAAACTGTTTGGTTGTATTCTTTATTTGAATCATACTCGACCTGATATTTATTATGGAGTGAGAGTGGATTCCAGACACATGGATCAACCTCATTACATCCATTGTAGGGAATCAAAGAGAATCCTAAACTTTGTACAAGGAACAATAACACATGGGATTCACTATGTTGCACAATCTAGCCTTGAGTTAGTTGGTTTTACTAACACTGAATGGGAAGGTGATAAAATTGATAGAAAATAAACTTATAGATATTTTTTTATCCTTGTATATGGACCAATCATCTAGTCAAGTAAGAAGGAAAGTGCAATTTCACTTTCATCTATAGAGGAAAAATACATAGGACCTGTGAATGCAGCTACTCATTGTTTGTGGTTGAAGGGTATACTTGGAGAGTTTGTGATCAAGTATGAGACTTATATAGTCATCTATTCTAACAACCAAATTACCATTCGAATCTAAACTTATCAAGTATTGACACATAAAACCAAACACATAGATATCCATATGCACTACATCAGAGGACTTGTGCATGATGGGGTCATTGCTCTGCATTATTATGCATCATCTGAGTAAGTTGCAAACATATTCACCAAGGTGTTTTATGAGAATAATTTCAGCAATATCAAATCACCACTGGAGATAGATAATAATGTGGTGAATACTGATTGAAGACAATATTTCTTACAATTTTTTTCATGTCCATGTTTAAGGGAGGATTTTCCCCTTTGTTCTTTTGCCTCTTTCCTTGTTTCGTATAGACAAGAAGTATGTAAAGGGTGACTAAGTATTGTTGGTAGGCCCTATATATCTTATATATTTATGATATTGTACATTATTCAGGATTAAGAGGGGGTATGGGAATAATCAAAACTATTCCCATACTCAGGATATAAAATTTAATCATGTTGGTTAAATTCCTAGGTCCTACACTAGCTAGTTGGCATCCACTCGCATTTTTGTGGTCAAACTTGCAAAAAATTCCTCCAAGAGTGCTTTGTAAATATTTTGGATAGTATCCTAAAAACAAATTATACTGGACAGTTTAGCAAGTGGGCATTCCTTCCCTATCCATAGTTTCCCTTTTTTTCAGCAATTTTAAGGCAAAAGGTAAAGCTAGTTTTAGGGAAAACTGCTTTGTTTTTGTCACAAATCACCCTCCTTATTTTCCTCACCTAAAAGAAAAATTTAGTCCACTTTCCTTCACTTATTAGATGTAATAACTCATTCAGCTAATTCACGAGCCTATTGACAGATTAGGCAAGTGTTTTATGCACCTACAGGGGATTTTGACTAGTTTAGTAAGCATGTTTTTTTACTGATTCACATAACATCTTTATGCATTCAAATCCTTGATGTATCTACATGGTTGAAAAACCTATTTCTATAATAAAGGTTTGATAGTGTAAGATAATATAACAACAATTTTTGTTATTCAACATATTCAGTCTTCTTTTTGAGTGTATCTTTCAAAATTTTCAAGCAATTTTGTGAGTTCAATTGATCTAAGATTGGGATTGATTTCCACACCGCGTGTTCCTGGATCATGTGGGACTTGAATTCCTAGGGTGACGAGGATTAATCCAACACCTTTGATAGTTGTTATGTCTTTTGACCATGATGGTCTACAAAGTTGAGGCGTAATGGAGCCCGTGTCAAATTTAATGAACAAATCCAACTCACACATGGTTGTACAGGGTTTAAGGAGGTTAACCAGGGATAAATATGATCTATTCAGCGTCAAGGAAACAAAGATAATTATTTTTCTAGTGTTGTTAATATTCTCCTTTGTCAGCAAATTTGTTTAACGAGACACATAAATGCCAAGGAAAAGAGGAACCCCGAGGAGAGGAAACATCGAGCACAATGGTGCTAGGTGAAAGGTAAGCCTGGGGGTAATAGATGGATATCTTGCATAGGTTTCAATGCATTTGAGGTGCATGATAGATGACTAGGATTCCCACATAGTCTCTGAGCACTTGGCCTCAAGGATAAACAAGGGTATAATTAATCACTAACGGATGATTAGGAACATGATGATCATGCTAATCGAGTATATAATTAATAAATAGAGCAGAGCTAAGGAGATGCCAGATAGTATAAGGACTTTCTTGAATCAGGATAATGAGTGGCTGTGCAACCTGGAGGCCAATTTCAGTTGGCATCATTACACCATTTCTTGTGGTGTCGAGGAGAGGAATGATGGTGGGAACATGGAGTAGAATGACATGGTAGGAGATACGTCTACAGCAACAGAGAGATCCATGACCCTTAAGCGGTTTAACTAGGACAACCCTTGGCTCACAACGTTGGTGCCAACTAGCCCCTAGCTGACGAAAAGGGTTTGTGACGATTAAGATGATGAAAGACCTTCGTGACCTATTCTAGAGTTGCAGCCGACCATACATCCCCATCATGCGTGTGATGATGAATACATACCTTCGCTCATTATGGAGGAAATTTCAGATGCAACAGGTGGGGATGATACCACTTAAAATCTCCATGGTCACCCCTGGTTCTCTCTATGTCTTTTAGTTTTTTTAGCTTTCACACTAACTTTGAGTTTATGCCAATTAACAATTTAAATTATCTATTTTGTAATATGTCAGTCGAGGTGTGCAACTCAAGGCAAGGTTTCCTAGTATTTTTGATAAATCTAAATAGGAATTCTAGTTTTTTTGAATAACTGGGTGGGTGGCCAAAGGGTCTTAGGCCCTGGTAAATTGACACCTGTGATATGTATTTTTTTTTGTTCACTCTTGTTAATATGAAATGAATCCTGCAACTTACCAAAAAAACATGTAATTGAAGAACAAAACCAAGATAAAACCTTGCAAATGAAATCCAACATGGAATTCAATTGTTCTCTTCATAGATTAATGGTGAGTCCTTGTTAACTCTTCTCCTCCCAAGTTACCTGTGGTCACCCTATTATCATGTTGATGGTCAGTGTAGTGTCTTAAATATATAAATTATTTTTTGTTCCCTCATTTTTTTTCTCTATGTTCATGTATTTTATTCTTATTAATTGTTATTGGTCACCTGAAAGGACATTCATGAGATTTCAATATCAATTTCAAATATAACTTTTTTGGTCTATTAATGTACAATGTGCTTCTCTTGTAACATACATTTTGTTGTTGTTGTTGTTCCGTAATAAAAGATAAACACATTTGAAGACAATATTATTCATAATTAGAAATATGAAATTATGATTTGATATCACTTACATCATCTCATAGGTAATCTAGCTATATGATTCTTTATCAAAATAGATTCTTCAAAGAAATATGATCAAATTTTAAAGTTTAGATGCATGCTAATATCCACCCTATTGTGTATTCCCCAAATGGGGTCTCTCCCCTGGTATAGATTCTATTCAATTAATTTTATGACAATAATATATTGTACATTAATATTATATCATGGCTCATAAGAGATGTAGAAGTTGCAATTATTGGGAATACCTTTGACTATTAAAATGTTCGTCTAAAGTGTATTTTTTTTTGTCTCTTTTATTATTTCTTTAAATAGGGATAAGTCATGACTTTTATTGACCATGGACTACAAATATTTTCCTAAGATTTAGAAAAACATGTGAGTTATCCCTTTCCTTAATAGTCTTTCGGTTTTTTGGAGATTATTACAAGTGACATTTTTCTTTAGTATTCAATTGGATTTTAATCCAATATATTTCTCAATAATGTATTTGTCGGATCTGAGATTCATAGAGTAAATAAAATAAATAATATAATAACAGAAATACATAGATGAACACAAAGGTTTAATGTGGTAGAACCCTCAAGAGGAAAACATCCACAGAGCAATGGTATCGGTCTTGTTATTATTCAATGAATGAAGATTACAACAACTTACAACTCTCCGACTCTTCTCTATGAGAATACAAGAAATATATACATTTCTTTCACAGTTACTCTTAACTGAACAAACTAAATTAATTCAGTAAGTCCATTATGAAGTTACCGAGAGAACGGTTGTCACCCATTTCTAGCAATCTCCACCTTGACAACAATTTAACTGATACCTTTCTCATTTCTCTATTCCTCGCCTTTCCTGCAAGCTTAGAGAAGCTAGGCACCACTGTAGCTTCTCTAAAGTAACTGGCTTTGTGAACATGTCTGCACTATTCTCTTTAGTGTGAACCTTTTCAAGAACCACTCCACCTTCATCAACAACATGTCTAACAAAATGGTATTTTACAGGAATATGCTTTGTCTTACTGTGATAAGCTAGATTTTTAGCCAAATGAATAGCACTTTGACTATCTCAAAGAACTTTTATAGCATTATGAACTTTTCCTAACTCACCTAGCAAACCTTTTAACCAAATTGCCTCTTTGCAAGCATGTGAAGCAGCTATATATTCTGCTTTTGTAGTGGATAAAGAAACAATATTCTGAAGCTTTGACATCCATCTAATAGCTCCACCTACAAGAGTGAAGACATAACCTAAAGTGTACCTCCTCTTGTCCAAATCACTTGCAAAATCATAATCAACATAACCACAAAATTCATCACAATAACCATCAAAAGTGATCCAATAGTTGCTTGTGCCTCTTACATACTGAAGCGCCCATTTCACTGCTGCCCAATGCTCTTTTCCTGGATTTTCCATGTATCTTCTGACAACACCAACTGCATATGAAATATCCGGTCTTGTACTTATCATTGCATACATTAGAATTCCTATTGCATTAGCATATGGTATATGAGACATATACTGCTTTTCTTCATAATTTTTAGGACTCAAACCTGAAGAAATCTTGAAATGAGAAGTTAAAGGGATATTAACTGGTTTCACCTTATTCATACTGAACCTTTGAATTATTTTCTCCACATACTTCTTTTGTGATAACCACATCTTGCCATTTTTCTTGTCTCTATGTATCTGCATGCCCAAGATTTGATTTTCTGCTCCTAGATCCTTCATATCAAATTTCCTAGACAACTGAGCCTTTAACCTGCTGATTTCAAACATGCTCTTGCTTGCAACAAGCATATCATCAACATATAACACCAAAATAATGAACATGCCATTTTCCAAATTTTTAAAGTACACACAATGATCATACTCACTCCTGGTAAAATTCTGACTCACCATGAAAGAATCAAACTTCTTGTACCATTGCATGGGAGATTGCCTCAGGCCATACAATGAATTTCTGAGCTTGCAAACAGACCTCTTGTTGCGATTCTAAATGAACCCTTCTGGTTGTTCCATGAAAATTTCCTCCTCTAAATCCCCATGTAAGAAAGTTGTTTTGACATCTAGCTTCTCTAACTCCAAATCATACAAGGCACCTAGTGCTAACAAAATTTTGATAGAAACAAGTTTTACAACTAGTGAAAATATCTCATGAAAGTCAATACCTGCTTTCTAAGGAAACCATTTTTCAACCATTCTCTCCTTTTACTTTGGTACAGTGTCATCATCTCCTTTCTTCAGTTTGTACACCCATTTATAGCCAACCACTTTCTTACTTTCCGAAAGTTCCACAAGATCCCATGTCTTGTTCTTTGCCAAAGAATCCATTTCTTATTTCATTGCATGTTTCCATTTGTCACTATCAGACACTTTCAATGCTTCCTGATAACTGTCAGGTTCTCCTTCGTTAGAAATTAAAGCAACATATGTGACAAAATCATCATACCTCTTTGGAAAAGTTCTGTCCCGTGTAGATCTCCATAGAGATTGCTGTGGTATATCCTCTATTTCTATCTGCTCATCCTCTTCCTGAGGATTGTCATCATGAATATCCTCTTCCTAGACATCCTCGTGATTTCCCTTCGTAGATAACTAAGTATCAAACTAAACTTGCTGAAATTGTGGTACATTAGCTTGTCTCAAATCATTACTTACATCTAAATTTGATAGAGAAAGTTCATTAAATGTTACATCTATGTTTATGACGACTTTGTGGACAGTAGGATTCCAGAATCTATATCCCTTAACACCATCACCATATCCAACAAAGATCAATTTTCTTGATTTAGGATCTAGTTTGGAATGCTGATTTTTGGGAGTAAGAGCATAAGCTTCACAACCAAATACTCTAAGATTAGAATAATCACATTGTTGACCTGTCCATACCTATTCCAGAATTTTGTAGTCAATGGTCGTTGATGGTGATCTATTGACCGGGTAACAAGCTCTAAGCAATGCCTCTCCCCACAATTCCTGCTACAAGTTTGCATTACTGAGCATTCTCCTTTCTCTTTTAAGAAGAGTCATGTTCATACGCTCAGCAACGTCATTGTACTGCGGAATGTAAACAGTGGTCGTATGCCTTTCGATCCCATCCTTCTTACAATAATTATTAAATTCCGTAGAAGTAAACTCGGTTCCATTATCTGTTCGAAGATATTTAATGAACCTGCCAGTGCTCTTTTCAACCAAATCTCTAAACTACTTAAATATATCAAAAACATCATCTTTACTCTTTAACACATAGATCCATACTTTCCTCGAGTAATCATCCATAAAACTAATGAAATATGATGATCCTCCATAAGAATTTTTTTGGAGATGGTCCCCATAGATCAGAATGAATGTAGTCTAGGATACCTTTACTAGTGTGTTTTCCATATTTAATTTTTTTTCTAGCTTGTTTACCATAAACAAAATGCTCACAAAACTTCAAATCTACACATTTTAAACTAGGAAGCAACTTCCGATCAGCAAGTACCTTCATTCCTCTTTCACTGATATGACCTAACCGCGGATGCCATAGACAAGTGAAGTTTGTTGCACCAACTGATGCTACTATTGCTTGGTCAATTTTCGTTCTCCCTTTAAGTTTATACAGGTTCCCAACTCTGTTTTCCTTCATAACAACCAAGATAGCTTTCGATATCTTCATAACTCCACATTGGACCGCAAATTTGTAACCAAGATCATCAAGAACTCCCATTGATATCAATTTCTTCCCTAGTTCAAGTACATGTCTCAAATATGTGAGAGTTCTAACAATCCCATCATACATTTTAATTCTGATACTTCCTATCCCAACAATTTTACATGTAACATTATTTCCCATATAAACTATACCATCATCTACTGATTGGTATGTGTGAAACCAACTTATATGAAGGCACATGTGATGAGATGCTCCAGAATCAACTAACCAACCATAATGATATTATGAGACATTAGATGTAGTTAATACCTCATCAATCATACCTGAATCGTTTTCTTCTATGTTTTCCTCATTTGTAGAGTTCTCCTCACTAGAATCTTGGACACATGTGATGAGATGCTCCAGAATCAACTAACCAACCATAATGATTTTCTGAGACATTAGATGTAGTTAATACCTCATCAATTATACCTGAATCATTTTCTACTGTGTTTTCCTCATTTGTAGAGCTCTCCTCCCTAGAAGTTTGCTTGCGTTTCCAACAATCTTTCTTAATATGTCCTGCTTTATTGCAAAACCAACACTTCAATTTACTCATTTTTCCCTTCGAATTTGATCTTTATGTACCCCATGAATGTTGTCTTCTTTCACTGGTTCTTCCCCTGGCTATCATTACTTCTGATGTCGAGTTTTCAAGACTAGATTTCTTTTGAGTTTCCTCATAAATTAAAGCTCCCACAACATCAGAGGTAATAGACTCAATAGAACTAAGACTGATAGAGGTTACAAAATGTGCCCATGACTCTAGCAGAGAGCACAACATTAAAATCGCCTTGTCTTCAGAAGTAATAATATCTTCCATACTAGACAACTGACAAACAAGAGTATTGAATGCATTCAAGTGATCATAAATTTTTGTACCTTCTTTCATATGCAAGGTAAATAACTGCCGCTTCAGGAGGATTTTATTTTTCAAGGATTTAGTCATATAGAGACTTTCCAGTTTTGTCTAGAGACCTGCTGCTGTAGTTTCAGACACAATGTTAAATAAAACATCATTGACCAAGCATAATTGAATATCACTCAGATCTTTTTCATCTATCTCGTTCCAGTCTTCATTGGACATATCATAGGGTTTCTTGGTTTTCCCTAGTAGTGCCTTCGCCACTCTATGCTGTATTAGCATATCCCTCATCTTGACCTTCCACAACTCGAAATTGTTTCTCCCATTGAATTTTTAAATTTCAAATTTAAAACTCTGTGTTTTTTCCATTTTCTCAATTTTTTCTTAAAATATCATTGCCAGTTATTTTTAATTGAAATATATATTTCCAAAAAACTTGCAGCACAAAGCTTGACTTTAAAATTTTTTATTTATTCCAAAACTTTCCAATTTCAGCCTTCCAATAAAAAAAATTATTCCAAACTTCCAGATTTTTTTATTATTCCAAAACTTTTCAGTTTCGTCCTTCCAATAAAAAAAATTATTCCAAACTATTTTTTTTTTAATTATTCCAAAAAATTTCCAGTTTCAACCTTCCAAAAAAAAAAATTGATTCCAAACTTCCAAATTTTTTATTATTCTTTAGCACAAGTCTTTATTCCATAAATAATAACGGCATAAATTATTCAAACTTTAGGCATTTGCTTTATTCCATAGCACGTTTCCTTATTCCATAAATAATAACTGCAGAAAAAATTTAAACCTTACCACTATGCAAAAAACGCAGCAGTAGTTCGCCAATCCATAGGCAGGTTCAGCTGCAACAACAGCAACCAATGACTGACAGACTCCACTCACCGACCACTGACAGAATTTGAAATCCTTCCACGTTGTCTGGGTTTGATCCACCCGATTCTTCTCAGTTTCCAACAGTCGACACAGATGTGCTCAATCTTTACTTCCAGTAGCAGATTCTCTTTCTTCACTGACTTTCTCCACATTCAACAAATGTAGGGACTACCACACACGGTCTCCTTTAGCACTCATGCTCTGATACCACTTGTTGGATCTGAGATCCACAGAGAAAATAAAACACAGAATATATTAACAGAAATAAATAAATGAACACAAAGGTTTACTGTGGTAAAACCCCCGAGAGGGAAACATCCATGAAGCAATGGTATTGGTCTTCTCATTATTCAATGAATGAATATTACAACAGCTTACAACTATCCGACTCTTCTCTATGAGAATACAAGAAATATATACATTTCTTTCATGGTTACTCTTAACTGAACAAACTAAATTAATTCGGTAAGTCCGTTATGCAGCTACTGAGAGAACGGTTGTCACCCGTTCCAACAGTATTCCTCCCTATCCTTCGATTATTTCTTTGTTTCTTTGAGTGGGTGATCTTGTGCAAATGACACGGTTTGAGTTCTAGATTTATTTGAATTTGTAAAATATTAAAAGTGTGTTGTTTTGATAAATAGATACAAATAATTGGGGAAACATGAGTTTAATGTGCATGATTTCACGAATGTTCCTAGTGTTTCTCTTATAAATGCATGTAAGCTAGGTGATCGTTCAAGCTCCATTATGATGAAAATTATTGTTGGAAAATGTTTAACATGTAATTATGGTGACATTTACAGTAATGTTGAACGTGTAAATGTTATTGCAATAGTAAATTTTTAATAGTTTGTAAATCCATCGGTGGTTGTGGTTGACAATTCATTTTGTATGCACATTTGGGAGTGTTGTTTCTTTGCTCGTAGTGGTACTTTTCATTTTAGAAAAAATGTACACTTTATGCTGAAAAGAAGTATCATTATAGTTTATTATTGAAAGTTATCTTATTTTTCTCTTCATTAATTTACAAGCATTTATTTTACTTGCAATTTTATTGACTTGTTGTACACACCATTTATACACACACTTTTCATGTGACCTTAATATCAACATCTATTAGTTCTTCAACCCAAGTGGATCCTAAAATCAAGCTTAAATTAACACATTAATCTTGCTCACTTAAGCAATAAAATAATTTTGTACTTAAGCTAGGACTTTGTGGATAGGAATCCAAACAATTCCCCTTAGTCATTATACCTCCTTTAGGGAGCCAAAACCCTATAGTATTGTGTAAAGTGTCAAAACTAATTATTAGTTTATTAGGTCAATTATCATATCATCGCATTTCATTTCAAGGGTTACAACCCTTGGGATCTTGAATATATATTGTAAGATATCATTAAACTCTCACAAAACATTACTAATTATATTTTTATGAGTAAGTTAACTTCCAATTGGTATCAAATTAAATATGATAATGCATGAATATTTTTGTGATGCATTTGAATTTAAAGTTGCAATGTCTTATGCACTTTATAAGTTTTTAAAGGAATTTTTAAAACACTTTAATAAAAACTATGAAAAATATGATAACCATAGTGAATACG
This sequence comes from Pseudotsuga menziesii, assembly GCA_001517045.1. Classification (NCBI taxonomy): domain Eukaryota; kingdom Viridiplantae; phylum Streptophyta; class Pinopsida; order Pinales; family Pinaceae; genus Pseudotsuga; species Pseudotsuga menziesii. Next base: position 146,116 of record LPNX010797649.1, read on the forward strand.
CAATGGATATTAGCGAAGAAGAATTACTTGTAAATGATAAAATGGGAGATGGGAGTGATGATGGTGAGAATGCCAGTGTAGAAGGTTTTGTTAAGGCTATGGATCCTCACTTGACCACTACAAACCATGTCGATTGAGGTAGGGAGAAGGATATTATGTATAAAATTAATACCTCTATACTAGTGTTTTTAGAAATGTTAAATGTGAATTAACCCTATCATATATTCCTAAGAGTAAAAATAATTGGAAATCCAATTCATTTCAGATTGTGGCTATGAACTAAAAAAAAAAAAATGAGCACATATTTGGTGAAAATAGTAATGTTGCCACGACTTTGGAAGAAAATGGAGACATTAACAAAGAAATAGGGTTGTTATTTTCTTGGGAATACAGACTATGAAATAATCCTCGGTTGTGCACAGTAATTATCCTTCATAGAGTCCTCAATTACCTATGACAAAAATTGTAGCGATGGAAATGAGTGGCAATTCTGTTCTAAGTAGACTAGTTGAAATGAATAAATACTTACATGTAGCTTTTTTTTATGAAAGTATCCAAAGATGTGGTAAAAGTAAAAACTCATACGGGTAAGTTATATCCATCAAAACCTTAAGAATGTAAATATGAACCCCTAGGAAGAAGAAGTGATAATATATCCACATTCCCATCAGGGTAGAAGATGGTCCTTGAAAGCAAAAAAAAAATGTCTAGGTAGATAGACAATAAGATAAAAAATTATTAGAGGTTTATATAAAAAGACTGCTTCAATATATATTAGATAACAAAATTCCTCTCATGATTCAATACATACATTTCAATTTCCACAAGAAGTCTTCAGAATACAAAAATATCAATAGCACCACATGTACCTTAGTTGAAATAGGTAACAATAGGCAATGCCAATATGGTGTATGAAGGTAATAATTATAGTTACAGTACTCATGTAGATTTTGATATGCCTAAATCCTCAGTATTCGTTCCTCTAGAATCCTACAGAAACAACTCCATTATTATTGTTAACTTGGATTTGGAGGACATCTAGAGGGGTTATATCAACAAATGAGGCAACAATACTCTATAAAATGTTGCAACAAGTGGAAGTGGGGAAATTAAAAAAGAAATAGTAGGAACCAAATTAGTTGATTTATTTCCTTCACGTTTTCCTCATTTCCTTTAGGAATTCCAATAGAAAATGATGCATTAAGAGTTTTACAAGTTTCTTCATGCTCAAATTCGAATTCCACGAGGACTACTAATAAGTTGATCCTTATTTGTACCCACAATATGGGTATGAATTGGAATATTCTGGCCTATATTTGGAGATGGATATTATGCTATGGAACCTTTTCCCAACTCCTACAATCTCACGATATGAATTCCCCTCTCAGTTCCCATATACTTATGATGCAAATGCTTATCATATGTGAGGTGTGAATGTTGTAAGAATATTTTGTTTTCCTATATCAAGAACATCCCTTTCATTTTGTTAAAAACTAAATGGGTTCCCTATTTTAAGTATTTACCAACACTCTTATAATTAAGGACAATGTGCCCACGTAAATTTTCAGATATGGATGGTTATTTTTTTTCCTTTTCACATAATTCCCATCATTCGATTTACTCACTAGAAAATGATTATTTTAAGAATGCATGATTAAGTTATCTTCAGATATGGACATCGATTCATATTGTTATGTAATTGAAATTTCTGAAGGATCCCATGACTTAAATCATGGAATCCAAAATCCAAATAATATCTCAATATTCATGATTCCTTTACTAATTCTAAATGCTTATAATCTAATTCCACATCATGTTCTTCGAAATCAAATATTTGTACAATGCATGGTAACTCATCTTTGGTTTTATCATTATTCTAGAAGATTACTTTTATTATTCGAGTTCATGGTAATTATATTTATTTTATTCATTAACCTATTTATGTTTGAAATCATATTTTTTTACCTAGTGGAAGATAATTATCATTACCATAAAGTTGTTCATACATTTCTTATATTCTATGAATTGATCACAGTATTTCGAAGGATTTGAATTATCCCTAGGAATTGATCCTAGTTTAAACTATCTTTTGGTATTATTTAAAATTATATCATTTATACTTTTGTTTCAATTTTGTTTTACCAAAGGTATCCTAGGGATGACTTATTAATTTAATGGCCATTCAAAAATTTAGATGATGATCATAATCATACTCGGAGGTCCAAGAATTTTTTAGCTAGTATTATATGCATAAGTCATAGTTTTGGTTTCTCCAAACGTCGCAAATGTTATCTAATAATTGATTTTATGATCATGTATGACAAGAAATTAGGATTGTGCATTAATATGATGGAATTTATTTATTTATTATAACCCAATGTGTTGTCTTTGAATGAAAATGAGTAAACTTGGTGGAATCATTGTATGGGATATGTTGTAATTAAGGACTAGCGATTTCTGTGTGGACGTATCCCATATTGGGTGAAACACGTTATATCTATGTCTCTCTTGTAATGTTTTTTAATATTTTCATCTTGTTTATTGTTTATTGTTATTTCTCTATGATCCTATTTTCTAACAGCTAGGTGGTTAGAATTAGTCAGGAAATTTGATGATTTTTTTTTGTAAATAAAATATGTTTGTATTACTGCGAAATTAGAGAGTTACAAGAGAGTCCAAAACATAGGACACAACATATCAAAGCCAAACCCCTAGCTTGAAACAACTTTACACTCTTCACCCCCCAAAAAAACCTTCTCTCCCCAAAAGAGGGAGAGCCCCAAAGATACAGATCTCAATCCCAACATTAAAACCACAACTAGTAGAAATACATCCATCTATCCCAGCCCCGACTATTGACATGACGAACTAACATGCGAACAAAAACATAAGCCTAACAAAGACATATCCCCAAATATAAGGAAGAGGGTCATAACATGGGAAACCAGAGGTCTGCACCGAATCATCAGCATGGTGAGGGGGAAAGCCTCCCACGCTATCCTTTCCCCGGCCGCTAGCATTCCGGCTAGATCCTCCTCCACGATATTACTCCATCACCAGATGGTACAGGAAAATTCCCAAGCGAGAGGAAATTTGATCGACCTTCTTGTGCATCAACCGACAGTCGTCGTTGTGGTCCTTCCAGGCCCTTGCAGGCTCCTCATCCCATTTATTTTTGGCTACCACCTCTTCCTTTTTTGGCCTCAAGGTTAAGCGTCACATGCATTACCAGGTTCATTATTACCCAGCATAGCATAATCATACGATTATAGGCTTACACCCATCCAGCCGTAGAACCAGGATCCGCGACCCAGTCTTTGACTTCCTGAAGAACTTCCTCAATTGGCATGGATTTCACTTGCTCCCATAGGTATTTCTCCACCCTCTCAACATCTTTGCAGGTGATCAACGAAATGTGGTCTTTGAAAAAATTAGTGGGCACATGGGCTTGGAGTTGAGCCTGGGTAGCATTTCCCTTGTCCGTCCTAGCCACCCCCTTTCCTTCATCGCGAAGCAAAGATGAAGCTTCTCCCACATTCATATTCCTATGACTGCCAAGGGTAGGGGCCATTTTACAGTCCACCTCCCAATTTCCCAGTAATCTACTCTGTAAATCCCAAGAGCTCTCACCACTCCTAATCACAACTAGGCTGACAGATTCATTCCATAGATAGTGGACGAAAAGCCACGTAGCCTCATCGATATTAATAAGGAGGAGAACAATGGTTACACTAACAATTTTGTACGGGCCCGCAATCTCCCAAATATGGCAATCAAATTCTCCCATACCCAAGACGAGCTTAGGAATCATTCCCATCAGCAATTCCAAATCCTTATTTCTTAGAAAATATGTACGACCTATCCTTCCAAGCCGGGAACCGTACTTAGATTTAAGAGCGAGATGACTGATCCAGAATAAGACGTACATCTCCTACATGATCACGCATGGTAGTGGTTCAGATCCATTGAAGGCTCTCTCTGCCTCATGTCTTCGCCTTGATTATCACTCGTGTCACCCACCATCTATCTGATTGCACTGACGTCTTGTATGGAAACCTGTCTACACTATGGATCCCACCATTCCGCTCTGAAGTCCTCCATTCGTTGTGTCCTATAGACCCCATTCCCCTCCACTTCGGTGTTTTCCAACATGTCAGCTACCTGATTTTCCTCCCGTCTGATGTTGTTGAAAGAGACAACCGCATGTGCCAGAACCAAGCTACGTGGGATTTCCAACCTACTGCCTAAGCGCCAGTTAGACAAGACCTTCTCGATTGTCTTCCCATTAGTGAGTTGTTTTTCCATCTGGATTAGGATATTCGAGTCCCCTTTGACGATTTATTACCTGAGCATGATTCTGAGACCCTGAAGCATACCTTCGAGTTCCACAGAGTTGTTGGTGTTAAACCCCATGGAACCATAAAATTTTTGAAAAATATCCCCATCTGAATTTATGCAAACTCCGCCATAGCCAGTTGCACTTGGATTTCCCTTTCCCGCCCCATCAAAATATAGTTTGAAAACTAGGCAAGGACGGGGGGCCCAGGATTTGGGGCTAGAGACTCTGTAGCTTTTAACTTTTCGTTGTAGCCCATCTAGAGTTCCTTTGTCCAACCCCCATTCATCCACAATGATCGCTTCTGGTTTTGTGAACTCTTTATCTTCCTCACTCCATTGCATGCTTCATATGGTTTCCAAGAAATTCATAGCCAAAGTGCCCAATACCTCCTTAGTCGTTTCTACTTTCCCCAGAAGATTCTACCATTTCGCTCCTTCCAAATCGCCCACATGACAACTCTCAGGAAGGATTCCCACAGAGCCGATAGGATATGGTTTTTAAAATATTTGGGATTACGGTCCCTTAGAGTTTGGCCTGGATCACCTCAGTATCGATCGCTCCTTCTAAAGGCCTGAGCACCCCTATCCCATATCATCGCAGTAAAGGAGCAGGAATCGAGCAAATGGTTCATGCTGGGCCTCTTGACATAAGAAAACGACGCACTATGAGGGACCATGGATTCCTCTATGTATTAGATTTTCCCCAGTTAAGATTCTTCGCCTAACCACCAACCAACAGAAGGTGGAAATATTTGGCTAGGGATTGGTCTCCTAGACCTTCTTCCAAATTGCATCCTCCGCTTCTTGGCTCCTTGTTCGGATATCGCAGGCTTCTTTTATACTAAAGGACCCTTTTTGGGTGTAACCCCATCGTAGATTATCCTCCCCATCTTTGTCTAAAATGCATCTTTCTTCGAGTTCAGCCTTGAAGGATCGAAGGTCATCCTCTAAAATCCAGTCGTCACCCCTATCCTGAATCATCCATTGTCATTGATCCCCTTGAGCTCCTTCCTCCTAGTAGTGGCACACTTTGATCTTCCCTTCCTCAAACCCTTTAGCTCATATGTACTGCTAGCGTGGTTTAGCCCCCAGTTTCGGGAGTTGGTTCCATGAATCATCCCGGAAATTAGCATAGTCCCCTATCCTAAATCATCCATTGTCATTGATCCCCCTGAGATCCTTCCTCCTAGTAGTGGCGCACTTTGATCTTCCCTTCCTCAAGCCCTTTAGCTCGTATGTACTACCAGCATGGTTCAGCCCCCAGTTTGGGGAGCTGGTTCCATGAATCATCCCAGAAATTAGCATAGTCCCCTGCCTTGACCTCCTAGAAGCTATGCTCCTGAACTATCTTACACCTCGACAAAGCCTTCACCCAAATATGAGATCCCAATAGTTCCTCATTAAATTGGATCAGATGGGTGTTGGGCCAGGGGCCGTAGTGTACTTAATGTGCCAAATATTAGCCCATTGTTCCTACGTATAGTTGCACCACCTCCACCATATTTTGGCCCCCTGGATTTCACCCATGACTTTGGGGTTGTGAAGGACCAGACCACCTTTGTCTTTAGGGGAGAAATTTCTATCCTAGCTGACCAAAGAGAACTTTGATTTAGATTCTTGGCTTCCCCACAGGAAATTTCACTAAATACTCCTTATCTCCTTTATGACAGACGTTGGGGTAGAAAGAACAGAGAAAAGATAGACCAACATGGATTGTAGGACCGATTGTACTAGGACCAGCCTGCATGGCATTTTAAGGGGCCGAAGAACCCAACTTGAGAGTATTCCCTTGAGCCTATCCATTAGATCCTGCCATGAGGTAGTCTTGATGGCTCCCAACCCCAATGGAGCTCCAAGATATTTGGAAGGGAAGGATCCCTTGGAAAAACCCAAAATTATGACAATATTCATTTGGATGATGGGGGTTGTGTTTAAAACTAGTATCTGAGATTTGTCAGCATTGACTTCCAACCCAGATGCTTTTGCAAAGAGCACTAAACACTTTTTGAAAGCACGAGCTTCTTGTACTGAAGGATGCCCCATTAGCATCATGTCATCCACGAATTGCTAGTGAGTTTGTTTCTCCATACCTTCATGAAGGGAAAGACCCCTGATTTCTCCTCCTACCACCTGGATTTGGATGAGTTTACTTGGGCCCTCTACCATTAGGATAAGTAGAAAAGGTGAAAGTGGATCTCCTTGCCTACTCCCATGAGAAGGATTGAAGAGCTTGGTCGGGGAAGCATTCAGCAAGATGGAGAAGAACGGTGTAGTAACCAAATCCATTACCCATTCCACCCATTCCATGCTAAAACCATATGCTCTCAGCATCTTCTCCATGTATTTCCAGCTGAGCTTATCATAGGCCTTGGTGATATCAAGCTTAATGAGAATTCTAGGCCTTTATGTCCATTTTAGAGAGTGGATTGTCTCATGGAAAACAATGATGCCATCTAGAATCTATCTGCCCTCGACAAAGCCTGATTGTTCTAGACTAATCAAACCCATAAGGATGGGTTTGAATCAGTTCGCAATCACCTTGGAGATAATTCTATAGATCACATTGCAGAGGGATAAAATTCTGAACTTGCCTAGAGAATATGCACCTTCCCCTTTCGCGATCAAGGAGAGAAAAGTCACATTCAAGGCTTTGAGCACCCCTCTCTTGCATCTTTATTCCTCAACAATTTCCCAAACGTCATCCTTGATCATATCCCAAAAAAAGTGGAGGAAGTTAGTTGTAAATCCATCCGGACTTGGGGCCTTCCCGTGGGCCATCTGGCTTACCGCTTCCTCCACCTCCTGCATCAAGATAGGTTTATTGAGAATATCAATGTACTCCCTCATTACAGTCCTGGGGATGAGAGCAGTGATCCGAGCAATTTACTGATCCCTGTTATTGTCATCCTCAGTCATTATCCCTTCGAAGTAGATGGTCAGATTTTCCTCAATTTCTCCCCTAGTCTCCACCTGGGACCCATATGCTCTTTTGATTCTATGGACCTTCGAGCCTAGTCTATTGTGGACCACGGATTTATGGAAGAATTTAGAGTTTTTCTCTCCTTCCTGAATCCATTTGACCCTGGATTTATACCTCCAGTATATCTCTTCCTTCTTTTCTCTTGCATCCAATCGGTTGAGTAGATCCTTCTCCTTCTCTTTCATCTCCATTTCCCATTTAGTTTCCATACATTTCTGATGGATGAGTCAATGCCCTTGATCAGTCTCTTTTTATCCAAAAAAATGTTACCAAATTCCTCTTTATTCCACATGGGTATCTTGGATTTTAGGGCCTTGAGTTTCTACTAGAAGATGTACATTATTGTCCCCCCAGGGGAGGCCAGCTCCTACCACCACTATTCCACAAGACCCCTAAAGTCCTTATGTTCCAACGAGAACTAGTCAAAGTGAAAGGGTATGCTCAGGAGGGCATTTGACCAATCCCAGTTGAGACTAATTGGCCAATGATCAGAGCTCGCCACTGGGAGAACACTTTCCCTGATCTCCATAGACCCTAGAATGATATTCTCTGACATAAGGATTCTATCAATCCGAGAGGGAATGATTTTCTCCCCACCCTTCTTGTTATTCCAAGTGAACCACCCATATCCTGTCTCCATATCTGCTAGGGGGCTATGGGCCAACAACCCCCTGAATTATTCTCAGTATTTTTCCACTACCCTCTAGCCCCCTTCTTTTCCCTCAGAGAGGTGATCAAGTTAAAATCCCCCTTATGATCTAGTTCCCCTCATGGGCCGATGCACTCAACCAATGCAGAAGGTGGAGGAAGGTTTGTTTCTGAGTTGGGAAAGCACTGGGCCCATATACATTTACCAAAGTCCATGTGATCCCCGATCCTAAAAACTTAATTTCTACCATCAACAAGAAATGATTGGCCCACCACTCAGAGAGGTCAATAGTACTTGGGTGCCACAGTGCCACCATCCCCCCTGCCATGTCGTCTGCGCCCGTTTCCATGACCCTGCTACCTTTCTAGATCTTCTGTCTAAATTTCTTCAGGGCTTCAAACCTACATTTACTCTCTTGTAGAAATAGAACATCTGGTCTTTCTTGCTTAACCTTCCTAGCCAAGGTTTTAATATTTCTCAGGTGGTTATACCCCCTAATATTCTAAGAAACTATGTTCATTGGGTAACCTTACTTACCTCATAGAAGTTCACCCTTATCATTGGGTACTAACCTGATTCGATTAGCTTGACCCAAATTGTTGTGATCCTCTGCTTGTTCGTCTTTCGACCTCTTTTCATATCCTCCTCTAGAGACTTCCTCTATCTCCCCTTATGAGGCTCTGCATTGATACCCAGATCCTGATGAGCTTTGGATCGGATGATGGACTCCTCTAGAAGTTCCGACAACTCTGGAGAGACATAACCCTTACCCGCCTTCTCACATTCATTTTCAAGCGCATCTAGATCTAGTTCTCCTAATTCCATTTCCTTTGCATCATCTTCTTCCATGAAATCAGTCTCAACTCAGTTCCACTTGTGAGATCCTCCTTCTCGACTTCTTGATATTTGATCATTACATATTCCCCATTATTCTATTTCGCTCAATTCTTTTCTTCCAAGATATAAAAGGAGTTGGAGTTGGTAGGGGCCTTTCCTGGTGTATCCTTTCAGGGTTTTTCCCCCTGCTGCTCTTGCCTCTTCACCTTCTCTTAACCTATGTGAATCCCTCATTGTCCTACTTATTGTCCCCTTCGTGACTTGAGGCTAGATGCTCCCGGGCCCCTTTTGGTAAGTTTCTCCCAAAATGGCCATATTCATGACAGGTCCTACTTCAGAATGGAAGCTGGTCATACTGAATATTTTAGATCCATTCCTTGTCCTCCCATTTCAAGCTTACTGCCTCTGGGAGGTCCTTAGATAAGTCCATATAGATGCAGATATGGGCATAAGTCATATACCTATGGTTCTTGTTTTGCTTTACTACCTTCACCAGATCCCCTACAAAGTTACCAATGTCTCTCAACATCTCCATATCCCAGTACTCACCTGGGAGGCCAACCAATCGAATCCCTACTGGAGAGACTATAAGATCCTCAATTTTTGGTTGAATCACTCCTTATAGGGTCTTAGGTAGAGCCCTTCTGAGAAAAACAAGTAAGGACTTCCCTCTAGGATTGTGTCCCTGTCCTCCTGGTCAAAAAATACTATGGTAAAAAACCCCTTTTCCCCCAGCTAGAGGTCATGGTGGCCCTTAGGTTTCCAGGTTCCTTAGATCCATCATACCAGATCTCTTTGTCTCATCCAACCTGCCACAAATATCCCAATGAGGGCCTTTTCCTTCCACATATCAATTTTCTCTTGAATCATTTCCAATCGAATCTGGATCATTGGTATCATTTGGGCCTTTGGGAGACAGCCTCCCTGACTCGATCTCCTCCCTGCACTAGGACCATATTTCTCACCATTCGGATCCCTGCTAGCACTGTCACTCCCCTCAAGAACATGGCTTCAGGGGGTTGTTGCTTCCATGGCCGCTTGGGGGGAGTTTCAACCCCCACCCCAAGCCAAACGCGCATTGCGCTTTCGTGCTTTTCTGTTCCCATTCTATCGAAACCCCCACTTCTCGTCTCATGAAATTTGATGGATATAATAGAGATGTCACTATGGATTGTTCTAAAACATTTGATGGAATTAAAGCTATCATCGGATATGTTGAGCTTCAGATAGATGAAGGGTTCATTTATGAAGCCACTGGATTGTTAAATGACGGTGAAAACTGGGTTAAAGACACACATCTTAGAAATGTGCCATGGAATAAATTTTTAATTAAGCCAATTGAGACTGAGAATTATACGAAAGGTATTCTTCTCTCCCTTTTCAACCTAAATGGAAGAAAACACTCACACGAATTTTTTATTTTATCACATTGGAGGGCCATTATAGAAATGTGCTCAGATATCACGTTAGGAATTTTATGGTCACCTTAGGGTTCCAGCTGAATTTGTCTCTATTTTTCTGTTACTTAGCCTTAAATATATGGTCTCACACTATTACAAAACATTGAAGTATTATGATAAGATATTATTTCATTTGTGTTTAGTTAGGATTCTTGTTGAGTTTCATCTTATGCAAATAGGCCAAACTGGGTAGGATTTCTTAGACATAAACAAGTTTTATAGGGTTAAACCATAGCAAGTATTATAGGACCTAGATGATTAGAGTAATATCGTTTTCAATGTTGGTCAAATGTCTCTCCCTGTAGAGGAAATATTAGTCCCTTTTGAATAATTCGTTAACCTCTTAGACCCAGTATCACCTCCTCACGAGGAAATGATATTACAAGAATTGCTTACCCAAAACCATGCCCATTTGGAGTTTTTAATTCATTGGGAATGTCAGTATGTTCATAATCAAGGCCTCCATCATGCTTACATGAAAACCTGGATGATCATCCTCCTGACACTAAGCCAACATCTACTATACAATTAGTCAACTCCATGCCGATATCACTAGAACATGATTTTTTAATTGGGTCGATTATTCAAACTAATTCAAACTCTAAGGATTCTAATGAATCATTGGATGATATATTGAATTCGGATTTCAAAAATATTGGGGTAGTCCTCCTATTAAAAGAGTTGAATAAATTGAAAAGGTTGTTTCAAAATGAGGTTCCCAAGGTTGATCATGGTAACATATATATGTCTAAGCTTGTCAAATCCCTCCGAATTTTGAGCAGAGCACTGTTTTTAATATAGTTGTGGAAAATAACATTCCACAAGTGTTGGTATCTAGTGACATGATCACTAATCATAATCCCATAAAGGACATCGATTTTCCAACTATTAAAAAAAGAGTTCTAACAATGCCAAGGGTAAAGTCAGGAATTATTCAACAACCAAAAGGAAAGTTCGCCTCCTTTAACATTACACTAGGTATAGGAAGGCCAAGAAAAAAAAAACTTGTTTAATTTATCAAATTGTAGGATCCTTGACCCTGAATGAATTCATTGTGAAAGAAGATTGAAGGAAATATAAGCAATTATATGTACATTGATCAAACATTCATGGCGAAAATTGAACAACCAAGAGACAAAATTGGCCATCATAACATTAAATCAATTATTATTAACCTTTTTTTAATACAATTATGATACAATAGGGATAATTTGAATACACTAGGTAGGATTTGAATTCACCCACTTGGACTGACTCCTGTGATAACTCAATCTAAGAAAATCACCACTTAGAGATCACTAATATAACTTGGGATAACTAAATCAGTTCACAGTTAGTTAACTGAACAAGGTAGGTATGAAAAAGCACCTAGCCTCCTTGAATCATGGAAAAGTGGTGCTAGAATAATTGGAGGTGAACTAATTGATTCTCTTCAGAATATAAATCATCATATACTATGGTGAATTTATGATGAAATCCCATGACTCAGTGTGGGATCCTAAACTATAGGGATTGGCCTCTGGATCTCCTAAACTCATGACAATGGGGGAATCAAGTGTTAGACAAATATATTTTTAGTGAATGACTTGGTGAATATGTCTGCAATCTTCTCCTCTATAGGGAAGTAATGTAGAATGATGGCCTTACTATGCACTAGTTCCTGGATGTAGTACATTTGGAATAAAATGTGATTGGTATGTTGTTTTTGTACTAGATCACTAGATATCTTAATTACAGTTTGATTATCACAAAAGATATCTACTTAAGGGGAAGTGAGAATTCCAAACTCCATCATAATCCCATGTAGCCAAACTTCCTGAATAGCTGCATTAACTGCGATACTCTGCTTCAACTAAAGAGAGAGAAAGAGTTGCTTTCTTCTTTCTTTACCAACAGATTGGTGCAAATAACAACATGAACACAAACCCTAATGTAGATTTCATGTCATTTCTATCACCATCCAAGTATGAATTAGTAAAAACAATCAAATCTATCTATGCACCAACAAAATAATTGATCCCAAACTCTCTCGTACCTTGCACATAGTGCAAGATGAACTTTGTTTCTTTCCAATGCATCGCATGTGTCTCCCACATGAATATGGAAACAACACTCACAACATAGTATAAATATTTCCTTGAATGGGTGAGGTACAATAAGCACCATTCAGTATTATGTAGAGTGTACTATCAACCAGTAGGGTGGAACCACCTTCTTTCAACCTGATGCTAGACAAGAAGGGGAAGGGTGATACTTTACAATAAGTAATGTGGAATATTTTTAGCAAATATCATATGTATATGGACTGTGTAATCATGATTTTTGAATCTTTTTTATTCACTTTGAGACCAATAAACTTCCTTAGGATCCTTCAACCAATCATGGATAATGCCTTGCTAAAAGATGAAGTGATTCCTCTCAATCCAACAACTGCCACTAGTAATGAGAAAGTCATCCACATACATAACAATAAACAATAAGAATCCTCCATTTTACTTCATATAGACATTGTATTCATACTTATGCCTCTCGAATTTCTGTGAGATTATCAAGGAATCCATATTGGCATACCATTCCCTTGGGGATTGCGTGATCCCATACATATATTTCCTCAATTTGAAAACCAAGGAGGAATATTCACTATACCCTTCAAGCTATCTCATATAGATCTCCTCTTCTAGGTCACGATGGAGGAAGGCTCTCTTCACATCCATGTGATGTACCTCTCACCTCTTCGAAGCTCCAATGGAAAAAAGTAGACTTATGGAGTCCATTCTTGCAACATGAGAGAATGTATCATTGTAGTTCAGTCGATGGACTTGTGAGTATCACTTTTATACTAGCAGATACTTCTACTTAGTAGTGGTTCCATCAGCTGCTAGCTTCGTATTGTGGATCCATTTGTACTGAACTAGATTTCTCCCAAGAGGTAAGGATACAAGATTCCAAGTCTCGTTTTCTTGTAGGAAACCAAACTCATCATCCATGGTTGCCTCTCGTATTGGATCATGTAAAGCCTCCTTATAGGACAGTGTATTTAACCCCATCATTATGAAGCACATCTCTAGGATAAGTGGATATGTATGGCAGAGTGCAAGGTTTTCATCCTAATGTTGAGATATTCATCTTCTTATGTCATATGGATCCCCAACATTAATCCTAATAGCTTCAATGAGCATTTGGACCCATTTAAGCCTTTGATTGGGAGCAGGTGTTGGATTAAGATATGGATCTAATTGAGGTTCATTCTCAATATCAAGATCTTGAGCATCTTGATCGTCATCTTTGGACTCTGAATTTGAAATATTAGTTAAGACATCATCATCTCCAAATGGAAATGATTGAAAAATTATACCTTCTTTTTCTTTAGCTCGTTGTGGATCATGCACATGATCTTCTTCAAATTGAACACTACACTCTATGAATCACTTTTTGGTTTCAATCTCCATTAGTTTGTATTCCTTCGCATCATATGCATATCCTAGTAGTATGCATTCTCTACTATGAGATTGGAATGATTTCCTCTTATCAGTATGAATTTTGGCACTTTCGTTAGAGCCAAAAACACTCAGATGTGAGACATTGGGCTTATGTCCTATTAATGCTTCGAAAGGAGTTACCCTAATTACTGACCTGTGAGGAACTCTGTTCTGGATGTATAGGACAAATTATTTCTTCATCCCATAGAAATGAAATAATATTTCTTTCTTCAAGAATGCATGTAGCCATGTTATTCAAATATATGTTTTTCCTCTTAGCTACACCATTTTGTTGTGAGTGAGTGTTGTATTTGAGTACCTACTGAAGGAAACACGTACTGGAATTTTATTTTGATGTACTCTACTCCATTATCTAATCTGAGTTCTTTGATATTATTCCCAAGAGTCTTTTCATCTAAGGATTTGAAAATTTTAAATGTTACAAACACCTTACACTTCTGCTTGAGGAAGTAGATCCAGCAATACCTTGAGTATTCATCAATGAAGGTCAGAAAGTATCCCAATCCATTCATATATTTTTTGGGCATTGGTCTAGAGACATCACTTTGAAAAATATCAAGTTCATAGCAAACTCTTATTTCCTTCCCAACCTCATAATTTTTCTTTGGGTGCTTACCTACCAGGAAACCATTACATACACCTTCAAAGAACGTGATGAGAGGAAATTCCTCAACCATCTCTTCAATGTGTTTTTGTTGGAGATATTTGAAATTCATATGGCCAAATATTTCATTCCAAATCATGCTTGTATCATTAGTATGAGTCAATAAGGAACTTGGATATAAGTTAGGAAGAAAGTGAGAAAATTCATGTGCCTTGAAGGCATGATTTATAGCTCCTTTCACTATGAGATTCCCAGTAGAAATTTCAGATATATCCACTCATTCAGGATCAATTAGGAGTTGTTAGTGTCCCGGAGTGAAATGGGGATACGAACATTGAGAATTCTTGGCCAAATTTTCTCAGAATTAAGAGCACCAATTGCTCATCCTTCTTGTCAATCCCACACTACTTGCACTGCATGAAAATGGATTTGATTTTTGGGAAAACAATTTGTATAGTTTCAAATTTGTTGGGTTGTAGTGCAATCAACTCATTCTCCACAATATTTCCTCTCAGCTCATAGTTCTTACCAAACAGGTATTCATGCTTATACCATACTTCCTTTGGGTATTTTAGTCCATTAATATAGAAGAGTAACTCCCTGGAGATATGAATGCACATAAATCCAAAAGATCCATCCATCTTGTTCAAATACTTCAACTTCTCAAGAGGCTGCTGGGGTTCGGCCTCTCTTCCCATTGTAACCATGTACATACTTTTATTGCACAACACTATCTGCATATCATCCCTCAAAATAATATAGTTGAAGGGTGTAAGGATCCTAGTTGAAGGCTGCTGAATTCTCCATATTTCAGCTTCAAGGAGGAGCTAATTCTTCATATTTATTCAATTTACCTACAAAAACCGTTCAATTTGAAACCAAACTAATTCAAACACTCTGCACTTCAACATGTGCACTTTCTCTAGGTGCATCACACCTAGATAGACTTAGGTGGACAAAGTACAGAGGGATCAAGGAAAGAATACCAGGAATTATGTGGAAACCAATTGCTTTTGGTGCATTAATGGAAGTTTCTAAGGTATCAATTTGGCTTGAATACCTCCTCTGATACCTTTTTTAATTTAGAAAATATTAAGATCATCAGGCCTAAATGAATTCGTTGTCAAATAAGGTTGAAGGAAAGAGAAGCAATTCAATGTACACTGATCAAACATTCATGTTGAGAATTGAACAACCAAGAGACAAAATTGGTCATCATAACATAACATCAATTATCATTAACCTCTTTGTAATACAATGATTATACAATAGGGAGAATTCAAGTACACTAGGTAGGATTTGAATTCACCGACTTGGATTGAGTCCAGTGTTAACTCAATGTGATAAAATCACCATCAAGAGCTCACTAATATAACTAAGGATAACTAAATCAGTTCACAGTGAGTTAACTGAACAAGGTAGGTAGGAAAATGTGCCTAACCTCCTTGAATCAGGGAAAAGTGGTGCTAGACTATCTGGAGATGAACTAATTGACTCCCTTTTGAGAATAAATCAACACGGACTAGGGTGAATAGATGATAAACTCCCATGACTCGCTGTGGGATCATAAATTATAGGGATTGGCCTTTACAGCATGGATGATTTTAAGGAACCATACTTATTTAGAAGTGTATAAATGTTGGCGAATCTTACCAATTCTTAAAACACCAACTATAAAATGTTTGGTGATATTTTTCAAAGAATATTTTAATTTCCAAGGATTTTATATCGTTTATATAATAAATTGGCAATTTTTAGGGTGAAAAAAGTTTACCCCATCAAAATTGGGCGAAAAAGGGCTTCAAAAATTGCAAAATGGCGAATCTTTTTTTGGAGAAAACCACCTAAAAATATCCCATGGGCTAAATTTCTCCCTTAAAATTATCCCTACTTTAGAGCTCCTAAACGCCTACAAACTGGCACATCAGGTGTTGGGAGGGCCCCAGATGAGTCCCCCATGGAACTAGTGAGGTGGTAATAAACTCCTAAGCTAGGAAATGACAATTAGACTATGGCGGTCAAAGGAAGGATTATTAATTAATACTAGCAAACCTCCCACCCTCATTCAATTCCTATCATAGATATCCCATATCAATATGAACATCACCTTGATACTCAGACCCATAAACATAAAATTAAGATGATTTCTGCTTTAGATAAGGTCACTTTGGAGAGTGCAAAAAGAGACTCATGAATTATGTTGGTAATGAAGTTATGAACACATCAAGCATAAGTATCTTTTCCAATCTTAGTTCAGGTGATTTTTTCAAAAGGAATTAAGTGCAATTATAGCTTAATTTTGATTTTTGTTCGAGTACATATGTATAGATTCTCGTACAATTTGGGTTTGAAGGTTAGTTTTAGTTATTTTTAATTACTTCTTTCATAGATAATGATTTTGGGTTTTAAAAGAAATCATTGCAGAATCATAGATTCTGCAACGACTTAATTTTTATTTCATTTTAGTTACATTTTGATTTATTTATTTCTCTTACTTTTTTTCAGATATTCAAATTATAGATATCTATGTTTGAGCAAAGTTGTTGGAGAAAATTTACCTGGAAGTTATAGAGAATGCAAGGTTTTGTGAGTAAGCCCTTAAAAAATGGAGCAGATTTATTGGATCAATTCTATTTGCGATTATAGGGATTCAAGAATCAAACTCTGAATTAGTTTTGATTGTAATAGTTAATTCAGGAAATAAACCATTAATAAATTTCCTTAATTAATATTTTTGGATCCTTGTTTCATGGAATTCACATGATGTGATGAATGAGAACGTGTATGCTTATAGAGATAGATGATTGGGAAAAAACACATTTTTCTCTCTTTTGTAAAACTGGTGTTTACTTTTATAGGAAATATTAACAACTATTTTTTGAGCATGAATGTCTCAAATTTATTTGTATCTAAATGTCTTATCTTACAACTGTATTTTTATGTTTATGTTGTTTATCATTGTTAATCTTTTCTCACTTTATGATTGTAGGCTTTGATTGTGGCTGACATTGTTTCATTTATAAAGTGTCTTTATGTTTCATTTTTTGAATTGTTATTCATATCTAAAACATATATTCTCATGCAAAATATTTACATCATTTGATTATTACTAATTTGATTTATGTTAGGTACATTAGAAAGGAAATCATCTTGTTTGGTAGGATTATAATATGCAATAATATGTATGTGTTCTCTTTGCTTACATCGAACATAATTTTTTTTTCATCAATTAGATTATACTTTGTTGTTGGTAACTGTTATTTCAAATGCATGATCTAAATTCAAATGGGAATTTGGTAACCTATTGACATTTATGCAAAACAATATTTCCTTTAGTTATAGTATGGGTTGTGAATCTGCTAGTCTAATGAGAAATCCGAAGTCTGAATAATCTTGTATGCTTAGCTTGTTTTTTCAGTTAATGTTTTGATTGGACAATTTGGAAAATGATGAGCTATTTATAATCCCTACATGTTATCATTTTGTTTATAACTATACTTGTCCAAGTGAGGTAGTTGTAGTTATACATATATTATATTAGGTTGTTGTTGGAATTTTTTGTTTAATTTGTTTGATATTTATGATTTTGTAGTAGATTCCTAACTTCATTTGTTTACAATCTATTTTCTTTCTTTATTCTATTTTACAAACCCAAACAATCTCCTCTCGAGACTAGTCATGTGAGCTTTTGTACTTTTTTTTCAATTCTGTAGAAATTTGTATGACTCACTATATTTTAACTTAGTTTAGGATTAATGTATAGTCTTGGGTAATAGAGCCATGAAATCCACAAGGATCGACAAATTTAAAAAAATGAGGCTATTGAAGACCTTTGCATTGAGTTTATTTCCCTTTGTTGACCACTTGCCATTTTTTAGGGTCAATCGATTCCTAGTATCAAGATATGTTATATCCATGGGCAAATTTCTGAACATATAGAACACCTAAAATACCATAACCATGAAGTGGATAACAAATTCACTTTTCACAAAGATAAAGTAAATGGAAATTATTCAAGGACGAAGCATTTTAGGGACAGATGACTTGTAATGAGTCTAAATTAATTACTAATTACTAATTATTAGTTTCCTAGGTAAATGGTCACGCCATTTCATTCAAATGGTTGCAACTCTTGCGCAAGATATTGCATATCTATATTGTAATCTATTCAATGTAGAAGATCATCAAGTTATTACAAAAGATTAATAAATATAATTTTATTGTAAAGGTACCTTCCATATTAGACACATTGGAGAATAATTTATTAGCAGATCCATCCTTTTGAGGGAACATGTGAAGGTTAATACTATAGTATGATTGGGGAAAATTTCCCTTTTGAGTTTCGAAAATCATTTAGATTGTGGCTTTTAGATGAATGTGTAGGAAAATTTTTGGAAATTTCTAAGAATGAGGTAGCTTGGTGGTCATTCTATTAGACATATTACCATGTGGTGTATCTCATACATGGGAGGGAACCTCAGAAAGATAGCAATGGGACGACTATAGTTTCCCCCAATGACCTTTTGTATAATTGTTCCACTTCTAACTTTACTTGATGACTTGGTGGACTTGGGGGACCTATTAATCTTTACCATTAGGAAGGCCCCTAATAATTCTTTTATTTGTTTCTCAGTATGGGACTTGGCGATGCTATGTTTGAGAAAGGTTTAAGAAATTTTTTTCACATCATTTGTTGTTTATATTTCACCTCCTAGGGTTAGTGAGTATTTTCTATCTCTAAGTTCTTCATTTCCTATTTAATTTCAAATAGATTGGATCACTTGTTACACCCACTTGGTAGTAATTGTTCAATTGAACATAATTTATTGAGTATATATCATTAATATTAACACGCTTTTCATTATCATTATTGTTGTTGTATTTAATTGGATTGATAGTCCTACTATTGTTAGGAATTTCGCACCTTCTGTGGACAGAAGTTGTTCCTTTAGTATGAATGGTTCAAATCCAGAACAAATAATTCACAACAAGGTTGGAATACTTCTCCTAGATATTACAGACACCTGGAATACAATATTTAGATATTGATGTGGCCCTTCACCTATGGCAAAAGATCTTCAAGAATATACCTGCAAATACACATCAAACACAAAAGATCAAAAGTACTAGAACATTATCTATAGATCTATATTGGTGACTAAGTAATCCAATAATAAACATGCAATATTACACATAACAATTATATGGGAAGAAAACCAACTTTGCATTGATAAATAATGAAAGAGTTTACAACTTGTGCCTTAGTGTTGATGCACTCCTCCACAAAACCGATGCCTTATCTCCAATATCTCAAACTTGGTCCTCTATGCTCACTATAATGGATCAGGCCAGAATGTTAAAATGGCAGCATGACTTTGCTCTCTCCTCAACCATGGCGGATGAGCCTATTTTTATAGGCCTCAAATGGATAGAGATGGTTGATATTTTGGTGGGTGAGGTGGATAGGATATCCGAAAAGCATGGATCTCGAGCTCAATTGAGCCAGGTGAATAGGGATAAGGCCTGCCACGAATTTTTTGTTCTAGAAGCTTCGTGAAGTCTCTTTTTTTCACTTTTTACCAAGGGCACCGCTCCTGCTTCTTAATGATAGAGCGGTGCTAGGGAAGAACTGCTCTTCAAAAAAAGAGAAAAGGTAGTGCCACCACCTATGTTGAATACTACTCAGGTGGTACTGAAGAAGGTACCCCTCCTAAGCTTAAGGGTAAAAGCAGTGCTTGGTTTCTATTTGCTAGTTTGACATCTGGAGCAAGGTTTTCACTTTAAGATTTGGGAATGAGAGAAAACATTGATGTTTAGGATCATATCACATGTGGGTGATGAGATTTGGGTGTAACAGAATTCCCGCCAAAGCATGAGGATAGAGGGATATGATAGGCAAGAGATTTGATAGAGCAAGTTATCACTTCGAGGTAAGAATCGGCTTGATTAGAGATCAACATCAACCAGGAATCAACAATAGATCAATACTTTTGACTCATGAGAAAACCTGTCTTCACCATGGCTACAGACCAATACAAGGCAGATCCATGAGAGAGATAAAAAAACATGGCTACTAGAATATAGTGTAGATCCATGTGATAGAGGACTCAAAATTGGACATAGCTACTAGATATACAATGTAGATCTATGTCATATGGATGCAAATTTGAGCATATCCATGACCATACAAATGTGGATCCATGCTGGTACTTCATACAATATACTCAATCCCAACCCGGGGAGAAAGCTATGAATGCTTAACAAGTACCTAGGGTCTTCGTCTCGTCTTCCACAAAGTACGATTCTATCCATGTGATTACAATGTTCTGAAGTCGAACATGGTAGAAACCACTTGATTACCGACCAATGATGTGAATCGTTAACAAGTGCGAGGGAGATCACCATTGATGTCAATGATTCCCAAGGTACACTAGTACAATCTACTAAGTGTGAATAAATGTATTGATGTCGAACGTCCAGTAGAATCTTTCAAACAAAGGCCAATGATGTGAACCTATGTCGAAAGCAAGAAAATATGTCATTCAGGCATACAAATCTCAAGGTACTACACTTGTTTCTAAGACTATTTCTTGGAAAATGAGCTGATGTCGACAAGAACATTCTCGTCGAAGGAGGGCCATGATGAATCCCACATTGACAACACAAAACTCAGAACAAAGTTCTGGAATGTTGTAGATAAGGTAACCATAGGATTGAATCAAAAGTACTAACACAAAGGCTATTTTAACTGCAGAGGTAAACTTCTTACTTCCTTTGAACATCAGGCGACATGAAAAAATACTTGGTAGCATTGACTCGACGAGGTGGAAAACAATATGACATTGGACAATGCATTCTTTGAAAGGCTCAAAGGAGTGACATGACTCATGAAAGTGGATCGACTCAGAGACAAGTTGATTTACGCAATTGACTGAATGAAATGTAAACAAGTGCCATGTTCAAAGGTGACAAACAACTTCCATTTATTTGCAAAATGATTCCCTTCCCTTAATTTCCCCATCATGATTGATGAGTGCCTCTTTTCATTTTCACGAGTCCGAAGAGGGTAACAAACACTCGTTTTATCTCATCCGAAGACAAGTCCATCCTCATTTGTTTTACAAACCTAAGAAAGGAGGGGTTCGTTCCCTGAATGGGTCTCTCAGTATTTAGTTTAACGAGTCCAATGAAAACAAACTTGGTATCGTTCATATTTAGAGAGTCTAAACAAAGATGAAAGAAAACTACAGAGGGTCCTTTTTCGTATGATTTAGTCTCTAGTTCTGGAAAAAGTATAAAATAATACCGGAGAGAAATATTCCAGTCATGATTGGCTAGAGTGTTCCTTTTTTGTAAATAGTCAATCCGAATTGAAAAAGAGATAACCTACTATCGGAGAGACGACTCTTCAAATACTTTCACGAGTATGAAGAAGACAAGTACTCGACAGCTTTTTCATATTTAGGGATTCCAAAAATATTTTAAAGGAGACTTCATTAACCTTTTTCATTTTGAATCTAGAGCACGAAAAAGTAATAAGCTAAGCTCAAACCACTTTTCATGTTTTAACCAGAGCAAGAAAAATCAAAAGTAAGCTTAACACCATCTTAATATTTTTAATGAGCTCGAAGATCATTTGAAAGAATGCTCAAAGATTGGTTTCTTTTTTATGTAAGCTAGAAATCAATGGGTACACTATGCTTGAAAATCCCCATTAACATGATATACATAGGTTGGAAGCTTTCCCCCCAGCATGATTGCTAGCGAACCTTACCCCTAGCATGGTTTCTATGGGCTTCACATGCCCCTCAAACTTCATTTTGTCTGACGATTCTTCTTCCATACCCCACCTAAGAAAAGGCTAGTTACTAATGCAAAAATGTTCACCACGGGGGTAGGAAGAACGAGAATCAGGAAAGTTGAAAAAAGGTTCAAGTTATAACGCTAAAGGGAAGACTCAACTCAAGGGAAGGGGATCTATTTCATTTTTACACAAGCTTGAAATAGAAGGTAACTATGCTTGGAGAAAACTGACATGATGGTCAAAACTTGACATGATGATTAGGTGTTGTTTCATTTTTTAATGAGCTTGACACAGGAGAATAACTATGCTCTCAGACATGGTTTCATTTTTATGCAAGCTTGAAACCAAAAGGGTAAACTTTGCTTGAAACAACCTATTTCATTTCTTAACGATCTTGAAACAGAATATAAACTATGCTCAAGGGAATCTATTTCATTTTTTAATGAGCTTGACACAGAATGGAAGCTATGCTCACAAGCATCTAATTCATTTTTTAACGATCTTGACATAGAATGGGAACTATGATCGCAAACCTGATCCTACCCAACATGATATCCAGAGGTTGGACCAGTTCCCCCCAACACATAAAAATCTAGCGACTTAACTCTAGTATGATGTCCATATACTAGAGCCATGCCCCCCATTTTACCTATGATGGGAAGAAGCTAACTCAAAGGGGAGAGAGTCACAAGAACATGCGGGACATTCAGGGAAGTCTGATGACTAGGAGTCACATGATAATTAGGTTTAATGAAGGAAATATGATCAATGGTCACAGTCTTCCCATCATGGGGAAAATACATCACTCGAAAGAGTGTGGACACTGCAGCTTTCATGGTGTAAACATAATCACGCCCAAGGAGTATATTGAAATCTAAAGGAACTTGGACTACCATAACATCGATATAGATAGTTTTTCCTTCCAAAGTAATAAGCAACTAAGGAAGGATCCCTAAAGGCATTGTGGGTCTTTGATTAAAAGCCAGTATCTGATCGGTGGTTGGCACAAGAGGAAAAGAACCTATGGCATGCCAAGCAGTAGAGGATAGAATACTAACAAAAGCCCCTTCCTCAACAATATTGCAGAGTATACTCTTAGAGATAATTCACACAACTATCTGGAAAGGAACACTTGAATGAAGATGAGATTCTGTTAGGTTACTCCAGTCAAAGGAAATAACCTCACTACTCTGAGAGGTTTCTGTTGAAATAGACAAAATTTCCTCTTGTCGAGAACAATCAGAACTAAGCATAAAAACTTAAGCAGGTTTTAGTTCACTCTCTACTAGAAGAGAAGAACAAGACGAAGATTTGGTCAAAGCGACTACTTTAGTCTTAACACTCACTGATGAAAGAGTGGGATTGAGTTGAGATGACATCGAATTGACCACTTGGACTTCACTATTCAAAATAAGAGTGGGATCAAGCACAAATGAATATGAATTGACCACTTTAACTTCACTCTTCAAAGGAAGAGTGGGATTGAATGTGGATGAAACCGAATCGACCACTTGGTCAACTAGTGGGGGTTCAAGAGACAAGCTATGATGACCTGTTGGAAGCTGTTGTTGAGGAACAATAATATCTTCCAACAACTTAGAAGAATCATCCATGCTTGGACAAATAAAAGTATGATGCATAGCCTTGCATATCGAACAAGGATAGAAGAATTTAACTTTATGAGCTTTTACCAATGGGTCACTGGTTGAGGGAGTATCATCAACATGATGATCAGAGGTTGATGACACAGATGGTTTGGAATTTTTAGACCACTCTTCTTATACATGGGAGACATCGGGACACTCCTTAAGAAGGTGGCCCCCCTTGTAAAGCTTACAAGGGAACTTGGGTTTTCTCAGGCGTTCTCTTAGAACAAGCACCATCTTGAGTAGATGGTTGCTGGTTTTTCTCTTTCTTATCCTTCTTCTTTTTACCCTTCCCTTTCTTCTTCTTCTTATCCACCTGACTACTAACCATAGAGCTTTGGTCAAGTGAAGAAGAAGAAAGGGATGAAGCCACAACTGGAGAAGAAGGAGAAGGATTAGGTTGAGGTCAATCCTCTTTTGGAGGAGAGGTGACATTTGAGACATTAGGTGTAACAAGAATTACGGCATTAAATAGCTAGACCAGTAAACCTATAGTTAACCCAGGAATATTTAGAGTGGCAATAAAGGGAGGACCAATACCTTCACTTGGAGGGAAAAAAAAGGTACACCTTGGAAAGGGAGATCTTGAGTCATAGTCCTAGATGGGGATGCCATCTCTAAACTCTCTATAAACCCCCTAACTACCATGCACAAGTAAGAACTACTCAAACTAAAAGAAACAAGAAAACATGTGGAAGGAGTGGATGAGAGTCAAGAACCTCATAAGATGTTAGATTTTTATCATTTAAGCAATATGATCTAGGATCTTATCTAAGACAATAACATGCACAACAAAAATCACAAGAGACAAGAGACACAAAGAATTTTCCTCAGAGAAACCATAAAGGAGAAAACCCCACAACTTCCTTAGTGATAGAATGAGCACCAATGGAAATAGTACAGCTCGACAACATAAAGATGATCTCCACAACTGTTCTCTCTCTCTCTCACTTGAGAGAGCTTCTCCTCTCTCATTCATGCGCCCCAATGAGTGAGTGTGTGTGTGATAAACAGAGAGCTCAATCTCTATTTATAGTCTTTCATTCAGTTAATGTCCTCTTTAACATGTTGGCACACTTAACAATTACTGACTAGGGCTGACATCTTTAGGAGAGTCTAATAACCCTAGTGCCCCACAACTGTGGGGAATTTTCCCTCCAATAAAAAAGGAGGGTTAACCTTGACACAATTGTGGGGACTATTG
Organism: Pseudotsuga menziesii; assembly: GCA_001517045.1. Classification (NCBI taxonomy): domain Eukaryota; kingdom Viridiplantae; phylum Streptophyta; class Pinopsida; order Pinales; family Pinaceae; genus Pseudotsuga; species Pseudotsuga menziesii. Next base: position 171,138 of record LPNX010797649.1, read on the forward strand.
CCCTGACTTACAATGGAGGGTTAACCTCAATGACTTTACATGACTTGTTTACATTATTGAATCTCTCGATCGGAACATTAGGGCATGAAATGACTCAATTACATTATAGATACTTCCTGGAATAAACATCGGGGTACAATACATAATATATACAAGTGAATACGTTCCAAAGTTACAAATACATCAACACTCCCTCTTAACTAGGAAGGTATTCTCTCAACACCATTTATCAGCACAAGTTTTATTCTCTGTATCATATGGATCATCATCAAGTCATCTTCATTTTCAAGTCATCTTCATCTTTAAGTCATCTTCATTGTCAAGTCATCTTCATTGTCAATTCATCTTCATCAAGATATGGATCATCACCACTGGATCTGGATCATCACTAGATTTGAATCATCACTCAATCTAGATCGTCTCTCAGTCATCATCACTGGTGCTATATTTTGATTCTTCTCATCACAGGAATTTCTACAGAGCTATCCCTTTTTCATGCTAGTTGTAGGCCTATCCTTCATGTAGGTTTTTATCATCTTCAACACTTATATATGACCATGGAATGAACCATGTTAGAAATGCCCACCCAGCACTTACATATGACCATGGGAGGAACACATCAAAGAACAATGTCAGAAAGGCACACTCAACACTCACATATGACCATGGGAGGAACACATCCAAAACCCATGTCAGAAAGGCCCATCACTCACATCCGACCTCATCTTTTAAGAAAGGCTTTCCACTTACATCTAACCATGTGTAAACACATTGCGCTAGAATGGCTCTACACTTACATCTGACCATGTGTAAACACATCGCACTAGAATGGCTCTTAGTCCTAGACTGAGTATTCTTTGTAATTGACCAAGTACCTCCATTCTACCAGAGAATGGAATCCAACGCTTATATCTGATCATGTGGGAACACATCCCATAATCACCTTAGAGTGGCTCAGCACTCACATATTGCACGGAAGGAACCAATCCTCTCACCATGACAGAATGGATCAGCCCTTACATCTAACCATGGAAGGAACCAATCCTCTCACAATGTCAGAACGGATCACGGACTCATCACTTCCCCTCAGAGGGAACCTCGATCTGGAGAACACCAAGTTTCTCCCTCAAGTATTCAAACTTCACTCTGGCCAATGGCTTAGTCAGCACATCAGCTATCTTTTCATCCATCACAACCTACTGGAGCTTCACTACTCCTCTCTACACCATATACCTAATATAGTGATATTTGATCTCGATATGCTTCGACTTGTCATGGAACACTGGGTTCTAATACAGCTTCACACAACTCTGGTTCTTGCAATATATACAAGTAGCATCCAACTGGAGATCAAATAAATCAGACAGTAGCCTCCTTAACCATACCGCCTCACAACTAGCTAAACAAGCTGCAACATACTTTGCTTCAGCTGTAGTCAGTGCCACGCAAGACTATTTTTTGCTAAACCAAGAGATCATACCTGATCCCATACTCAAGAAACACCTTGACATCAGAGGAAATTTCAACTCAAAATGGGCCTCCAAAAATGAACTACTAAAATAATAGTTAAAATAATAATATAATATTTATTAATTTTGGAGGAAGAACAGAAAAAAAACTACTTTTTTGTTTGTATTTTTGACATATCTCCCCGTGTTTTTACTCAAATTTCGATCGGGAGAGCTCGGTGGATGTGGAATTAAATTCCACATCCAACGAGTACCCACTCGGCATACTTTTGATGGCCCCGCTACCCCAAAAACAAGAAATACCTAAAAAAATAGAATGATGACATCATCATTCCATTTTTTCAGGTATTTCTTGTTTTTGGGGTAGCGGGGTCCGTCAAAAGTATTCCGATTGGGTACTCGTTGGATGCGGAATTTAATTCCGCATCCAACGAGCTCTCCCGATCAAAATTTGAGTAAAAACACGGGGAGATATGTCAAAAATACAAACAAAAATAGTAGTTTTTTTTATGATACCTATCCCCAAATTTATATTAAAAAAGTGTTTAAGACCTATATGGTATTTCAAATTTAAAGCAATTTCATTGGCTAACACATGATGACATGGAATTTGAATAAAAGTTAAAAGGCCCATTTTGAGTTGAAATTTCCTCTAATGAGCGCTCTTTCTATCGATGGAACTACCTACCCAATCTAAATCAACATAACCTTCTAGGTTAATATTCTGATTAGCCTTATACATGAGCCCATAATTAATTGTACCCTTTAGGTACCTCAGAATATTCTTTGTAGCAAACAATTGAACATTTCTAAATGTGTTCACAAAAAAGCAAATATATGGTCTCATATTCATCAGGTACATCATCTAACAATACATTGTAGCATCAACCGTCTCTGATGAAGCATCACTCAATAGCTTCAGGTTCGATGCCATAGGTGTGGTCATGTACTTGGAGTCCATCATCCCGAATCTCTTCAGGATATCTATTGCATACTTCCTTTGTCTAAGGGAGATTCCATCCGCATTTTGCCACACCTCCATGCCTAGAAAATAACGCATCATATCCAAGTCCTTCATCTCGAACTTGACAGAAATTCTCCTTCTTGCAACTTTAATGAGTTCCTCTTTTCTCTCAAGAACAAGTCATCAACATATAACAGGAGCATCACTAGTATTCCACCTTCAGCCTTGAAGCAAATGTTGGAATTTGCTTTACTCTCAATAAAGCCTAGAGGCATCAGTAATCTGTCCATCCCATCGTACCATGTCAAACCTCAAGATCTTCTGCAGTCACTCCCTCTAAAGCGAAGCATCATTCTCCCTCTGTCTTTCATACTCTATGAACTGAAACATTCTATACCAGAGTGACAAGTAGCTTCCTCTGCTACTACTATTCTATGTATTAATCTAGGGTCACTGGATACCAAGATCCTCTATCTTGAACCTTTTCAAAAGTTCTTGTCACACCCATCTGTGAGCTTGTCATCCTCTATAGGCTTTCATATTCAACCTTGTAGCAAAGGTTAAGATATTCATCAAGCTCATCATGTATGTGTTATCCCATGGGTGTCTTCTAAGCTCGTACAAGGCCTTCTTTCATTTGCACACATGATTCTTCCTATCATGTGTCTTAACTCCCACTGGCTGCAAATGTCTCTTTGTAGTCTATGCCTTCTTTTTGTGAGAAGCCTCGTGCTACAAATATTGCCTTGTATCCCACGATGTTTACATCTACTGCATGATGGAACTATGAACTCCCTTCATGTATCGATACTGCATTCTAGACATCATTTTTTTTGAACTAGTCTTCCCTTTCTTCTTGGTTACTTCTTCATATCTAGAAGGTTCTGCATCAATGATGTCTTTGCATTCATCATATTATTCTTCATCTTGAACTGTCGTCAGTTTTTCTTCGAAACAAGTCTCATCCTTCTTTGCTTGTAGGCGATTTTATGTGATCTTTCCTACAAGTCAAATGCATTAGTTGTATGGTTAGAAACCTTTCATAAGGTATATTCATAATGAAAAATTATTTTGCATCAAGATATATGATTATGCAACTATTTTAGCCGATACAACATTCTTCCATATCTCACGAAAACTTTCTAGATGCCTTCCATCTCTACCAGGACAACATTGAGATTGTGCACTAATCCAATATGTCAACAAAGAGGTTTCATTCTAGATAAGTAGAAATGGAGAGTTTTATAGAACCATGAGATACTTACCCATTACATGCATATTAGTAGTATACTATCATTAATGCAAACATTCTATCATGCATAATACATCAACTGAATATAAACAAATGCATAACAAAACAATATCATGAAATGACAATTAAATACTTATCTTTATTTGTTTCATTGGTAGACTCTTTCTTGAGCCTTCAGCTTTATCATTTCTTATCCAAATGCAAATATGGATAAGAGTTTCTTCTAGATTTGAGTACTTTGTATTCCTCATTGCTTAAGGGATCTTATTTGGATGGTGGGAGCTTGATATTCAGTTGCTCCCATCTTCTCTTCTCTTATTATGAGTCGAACTTCTTCTTCTTCCTAGAGTCTGCTGAAATTAATCACTTCCTTGTAGCACAAATTCCTCGTATGAATGAATCCCATGATCCTGGGAGGCAATTCAAGGTGGCTATCACCACTTCTTCTTCTACTTCTACACTTTCTTTAATTTGAGAGACCCTTTGCATTCTGGATCTTCACATTCTTCAACTGCTTTCTCAAATTCATATTCCTATTTATGTTCTTCCCTTCAAATAGCTTGGTCAAGGAATCAAACATCTCTTTCAGTGTCTTTAGGGAAGACACTTGTGGTATAAGGTGATCCATGATTGAATTAACAATGATCTTCTTGGCCTTGACCAAGTTCTTCTGGTGTAAGGATTTTAGCCTCATCTCCCTCTGGAAGTGGAACCTCTCTACTTATGTAGGTGTACAATTCATTTTCTTCAAAGAGATCAATTACTTCCATGCTTGGAAGTTGTCGGCCCTAAATGAATTCACTATGAAAGAAGATTGAAAGAAATATAAGAAATTCTATGTACATTGATCAAACATTCATGGTCAAAATTGAACAACCAAGAGACAAAATTGGCCATCATAACATTCAATCAATTATTATTAACCTTTTTTTAATACAATTATGATACAATAGGGATAATTTGAATACACTAGGTAGGATTTGAATTCACCCACTTGGACCGACTCCTATGATAACTCAATCTAAGAAAATCACCACTTAGAGGTCACTAATATAACTTGGGATAACTAAATCAATTCACAGTTAGTTAGCTGAAAAAGGTAGGTATGAAAAAGTGCCTAGCCTCCTTGAATCTTGGAAAAGTGGTGCTAGAATAATTGGAGATGAACTAATTGATTCTCTTCAGAAGATAACTCATCATATACTAGGGTGAATTTATGATGAAATCCCATGACTCAGTGTGGGATCCTAAATTATAGGGATTGGCCTCTAGATCTCCTAAACTCATGACAATGGAGGAATCAAGTGTTAGGTTGTCCTCAGATGAGTCCCCCATGGAAGTAGTGAGGTGGAAATAAAATTTTAATATAGGAAATGACAATTAGACTATGGTGGTCAAAGGGAGGATTATTCATTAGTCCTAACACCCCTCTTAATCCTTACTTGGACAACTTGGGTCCTAGAAACTAATAGAAAATTTCACCCATACAATATGATTCAAAAATAACTTCTCAACAAACCAAGTAAATGTGGAAAAACTCATGGGAATGCGCCCCAAGGCCCCCCCCCCCCCCCCCCAAAAAAAAAATAGTGAAAACCAGGAACAATTGAATCAAACATTCACACCAATAAGATATATGAGCTAAACAAATCACTTTTCAATGAAATATTTTGCGAATATGTCTGCAATATTCTCCTCTATAGGGAAGTAATGTAGAATGATGTCCTTACTATGCACTAGTTCCTGGATGTAGTACATGTGGAATTCAATGTGATTCGTATGTTGTTTTTGTACTTATCACAAAATAGATCTACTTAAGGGGAAGTGAGAATTCCAAACTTCGTCACAGTCCCATGTAGCCAAACTGCCTGAATAGCTGCATTAACTGTGATACTCTGCTTCAACTAAAGAGAGAGAAAGAGTTGCTTTCTTCTTTATTTACCAATAGATTGGTCCAAATAACAACATGAACACAAACCCTAATGTAGATTTCATGTCATTCCTATCACCATCCAAGTATGAATTAGTTAAAACAATCAGATCTAGCTATGCACCAACATAGTGCAAGATGAATTTTTTTTCTTTCCAATGCATCTGATGTGTCTCCCACATGAATATGGAAACAACACTCACAACATAATATAAATATGGCCCCGAATGGGTGAGGTACAATAACCACCAATCAATAGTTTGTAGAGTGTACTATCAACCAATGGGGTGGAACCACCTTCTTTCAACCTGATTCTAGACAAGAAGGGGAAGGGTGATACTTTACAATAAGTAATGTGGAATATTTTTAGCAAATATCCTATGTATATGGACTATGTAATCATGATTCTTGAATTTTTTTATTCTCTTTGAGACCAATAAACTGCCTTAGCATCCCTTGAACAATCATGGATAATGCCTTGCTAAAATATGAAGTGATTCCTCTCAATCCAACAACTGCCACTAGTAATGAGAAAGTCATCCACATACATAACAATAAACAATAAGAATCCTCCATTTTACTTCATATAGACATTGTAGTCAGACTTATGCCTCTCGAATTCCTGTGACATTATCAACGAATCCATGTTGGCATACCATTCCCTTGGGATTGCATGATCCCATAGATATATTTCCTCAATTTGAAAACCAAGGAGAAATATTCATTGTACTCTTAAAGCTATCTGATATAGATCTCCTCTTCTAGGTCACCATGGAGGAAGGCTCTCTTCACATCCATGTGATGTACCTCTCACCTCTTCAAAGCTCCAATGGAAAAAACTAGAATTATGGAGTCCATTCTTGCAACATGAGAGAATGTATCATTGTAGTTCAGTGCATGGACTCGTGAGTATCACTTTTATACTAAAATTACTTATACTTAGTAGTGGTTCCATCAGCTGCTAGCTTGGTATTGTGGATCCATTTGTACTAAACTAGATTTCTCCCAAGAGGTAAGGATACAAGATTCCAAGTCTCGTTGTCTTGTAAGAAACCAAACTCATCATCCATGGATGCCCCTCGTATCAGATCATGGAAATCCTCCTTCTAGGACAGTGGATCTGACCCCATAATTATGAAGCACATCTCTAGGAAAAGTGGATATGTATGGCAGAGTGCAAGGTTTTCATCCTAATTTAGGGATATTCATCTTCTTATGTCATATTGATCCCCAACATTACTCCCAATAGCTTCAATGAGCATTTGGACCGATTTAGGCATTTGATTGGGAGCAGGTGTTGGATTGGATCTAATTGAGGTTCATTCTCAATATCAAGATCTTGAGCATCTTGATCGTCATATTTGGACTCTGAATTTGAAATATTAGTTAAGACATCATCATCCACAAATGGAAATGATTGAAAAATTATACCTTATTTTTTCTTTAGCTCATTCTGGATCATGCACATGATCTTCTTCAAATTGAACACTACGCTCTATGAATCACTTTTTGGTTTCAATCTCCATCAGTTTGTATTCCTTCGCATCATATGCATATCCTAGTAGTGTGCATTCTCTACTATGAGATTGGAATGATTTCCTCTTATCAGTATGAATTTTGGCCCTTGCTTTGGAGCCAAAAACACTCATATTTGAGACATTGCGCTTATGTCCCATCTATTAACAACTTCTAACTTGCAGAGTATTGAAGGAAACATGGTGAAGAAAAACTATGGTTTCTTGAACTTTGGTTAAATATGACAATGTAAAAGTATGATAAAAGTGCACATAAATGATCAAATTATCTCATAATCCAATGGTATACAACAAGGATGTGAAAATCAATGGTTTAGAATAGATCCGCTCTGTGGAGATGCATGGGAGATAGGGGTAAGCGGAGATAATTAACAAGGCGCGAGAATCAACGGTTATGGGATTAGGTCGAAAAAATATTCGGTTGATAAGAAGTCCGCTCCATAAAGTTGCACGTTGTTAAAAACAAAAAGGCCCAACGGAATGTGTACGTGCAAGTTAATCCAACGGCTTAAAAATAAAGTGAGTATTCATCAACGGTTATTTTCAAATCCGGAGGGTAGAGTTGCATGGAAGTTGAAGTGGAAAGGCGGTAGCAGAATAAAAACCGCGATACATGCGGCGGCTTATAGTACATTCCGCAGAGAAAAATGGTTTAAGAAAAACCGCTAGAGGGAGCCTCAGGAATGGACCTTTATATAAAGTGAAGTTGACTTATTTTGAAAAATAATTTTTTATTTTGTATGCCGGGACGAAGGAAAGGGACCACTCACCATCCTTTCCCATTCAACTCTAGGTACATACAGTTATAGTCACAGGTAAGCTTCGAACACTTGAAATTTATTCACAGAATTATCATCATTTTTCTATTATGGAGAAAGAGAAAAGGATAGAAGGTCTTAACCAGGTCCTGGATGAAAGAGAAGAATTCTTGGTTGATAGAGATAGAGGTGTATATGACCCATTTCTGTCGATGGGAAATGTACCAGTTATTAAGGAAAGATTGTGGCTGTATAATTCACAAGGAAATGACATTTTGAATGCCTGCAAATCATTTCTGTATTATTTCACCATTGATCAGACCTTTCCCTTTCCTGAATTCGTTGAGTGGTGTGCAAGTAATTACTCATCTTCTGAGAGAGTCATTGTGAGTCATTCCAAGTCCAAGATATTGTGTAGGATTGATGCAAAATCTATTCGTGGATTCCTTAATTTGCCTGATAATTACCCTGATAGTAGTGAGTCTGTGAATGAGTCTATTTTAGTTGAAGTATACAGAGGTTGTAAAACTGAAATTTGATGTGAATTTTTGTCTAGTATTCTTAATGAAGGTCAATCATTACAAGGTCACTTTTCGCCATATCGTATTCACATCTTCAAAGAGGAAGTCTAGTTGGTTGTATCTTTGGTCTGTCAGATTTTAGGTCTAGATAATGACTTTCATGTCAGTGAGGTTGTTTGGGGCTTCTTATTGAAAATGAGATCAGTTGGTCTTGAGTCTGAGTCCCATCTGGTCCATTTCTTCAGTTTGGATGAATATTTAGCAGAGGTTATTCATATCCAATTAGTCGAGTTCCCGAATGTCAAATTTTTCAAGTACCAATAATATTTGTTGAACATGTTATTATGTTCAAATGTAACTGAATTGCAATTCTTGAATACTATATTCTCTTCGGATCTGGCAAAGCAAATCAATATGTTCGAATTTGTGAATTCCATTATGTCAAAGATATGTAAGTTGTTGTTTGATGAAATATTACCCAGAGTGTTTGAAGAAATGAATATTATGATGTAATCATCACTAGAAGACAGGATTGGGGATTGGTTTTTGTATAAAGATTTCATAGTTTTGAGAGTGTATGGTTTCACTAGAGAGCCTTACAGGATTCCTTCCTTCCTTCCGCTAGAATCTTTGCATTGGAATACATGAGACAAACATTACATGCAGAAGAGGAGAAATTTGGAGCCTTCAAAAATTCCTCCAATATCAAATTCCCCCTTAAAGTTGGTTCATTCATCTTTAAAAACAAAGGTGCCATGGGGATTGTGGAAAAATTATTGGAAAACATGGATTTTCAAAAGGAACAAAAGGTCAATTATGATCCTTATCATATAATTTCTCTAAGGAAACAAGCAAATAAAAATAAACCATTTGATCAGCAAGTTGTTGAGGGTTTGAAGGAAGTAGCCAGTTTGTCTCATTTTGTGGAAAATCCAGGAAGCAATGAGAGTACAAGTAGTGGATGAATTACATCGTCTCAAGTGCCAGAAAGTTATAATGTTTTAATTAAAAGAAGTTTTTTTGAGATTGAAAATATGGAAATAGATGAAGACAGTTCATGTAAGAAGACCAAAACATCTCAGGATGATAAAATTTCAAGTGAAGTAGTTTCAGATGAGTTGAAAAAAGTAGTTTTGATTCCTAAGAAGTCAGTATAGATGAACCCGTTTTCTTTTGAAAGTGAAAATAATGCAGAGTCCAGTTCAATTTTTAAATCTAAAGCAGAATTCATGACTAATTATGTAGAAAAGCAGAGGCATTCCTTAAAAGAAACTAAAAATCTACTCCCACGAGTGAGAAGTCTGGGTAACCCAAAGACATCCCTTATTTCCACTCGGGATGTAGAAAGAAACACTTTAAAATTAGCTATGGTAAGTGACAAAAAAGTGGCCGAGATGGAAGTAATATTGGACAAAATCAGTGTACCTGACAAAATACAGCTGCACAAATAGACAGGGGATATAATTTATTCATATTTATTACATGCCATGATGAAAATTAACAAGTTGCAAGTTTTGGTTGATAAATTGGAAGTCCAATTGAAGCATGAGAAAGTTGAGAACAAGGCAAATTCAATTCAAATAAAGAAATTTGAAGAAGATATCATAAGCTCGGGGGATGAAACAGGAAATACACAAGCCATCAAAATACTTTTAGAAGAGAAAGATAATGCCCTTTAGGTACTAAAGAAAAATTTGAAAATCCTGAGTTCCGAACATGTTCAATCATCAGAGTTGTTACCATTGCAACAGGAGAAAGATAAAATTCATCATGAAATGATGGAGTACAAACACAAAACTGTGAAGCTGCAAGAAGAAAAGAATAAATGGGAAACAGAGTGAACTCAACTAGTGACACAAATTTCACAGTTAAAGAAAGACCAGAATGATGAAAAAGAGATTATGGAAAAATTAATGACCCAGACTCCTACTGATGAAGATTTGACCATTGTAAATATTGAAAATCCATTACGTGATTTTTCTGCTGATGATTTACTAGTACCCATGTCACAAGTAAGCTTGAAGGATGTAGAGATAAGGGAATTAAAAGAAGAAATTGAGAAAATCAAATCTGAGCTGACTCAAATGGTTGAAAACAAGAATAAAATATTACATGACAAGGGTCAATTACAAAAGAAGCTTAATGTCACGTCCCCATCCCTCAGCCAGTGAAGAGGACGCGATGAACATATCAACAAAACCGTGCAAATAGCCCATGAACATAAAACAGAAATCAAATGCTGAAATTAAAACTTACAAGCATACACAGATGCATAATTCATCATATAAGGATGCACAGTCCTTCAAACAATCAGCGGAAGCAAACATAGACATTCCAGTATTTATAATCAATATAATTTACAGAGACGCAGTAAACAGCAGTACTTATCTTTTGATGAAGAATTCACCCGCAACCAGCTACGTCGCTGTAACGTTCCACCCAACCATAGGCCAGCGTGCTCATCAGTCTCTCAGCAACGCTGCCACCCCCGAGCTGGGCATGGTTCCTCTGGAATAAGGGTCAATTGCAGGCTTATACATAGCCAAGGGGCACAAACAACAAACCAACACAGCTGGGTTTCACAGGCTTTCAACAACCAAGCCAAGCCAGCACAGTCCGAAGACTATCCATTGCACTCAGGCAACCAATCAACTGTCACAGCCTAAAATAGGACAAACGAATTCTGAAGCGACATACAGCAAATTCCCAAACATAGCAGCAAACACACTTACAATAGGGAAAAATCAACAGTTCGTCCAAGGCAATTGAGCCATGGGAAGACTCACATGGTCCACGCTGGAAAACAAATTTACAGACTCCCAGCTTGGGCGTGGGTAATAATCAATGTAGAACCCACAATTCGACCCATGGGGAAAGGATTCAGCCACTCCATTCACCAATCCGCAGAGGAAAACAACGTGGGTAAAACCCAGGAAATTCCTATGCGCGAAAATGAGAAACGGGAGGGAAATCCTCTACGTGAGAATGCACAGCAGTCGGGAGGACGCGAATTTGCAGGTCGTGGGTGCTCAGCAACTCGTGGAGAGAGGAAGAAAAATCTGTGTGAGACCAGAAAATCGCCCTAAAACCCCTGCGTGAGGAAAAACAAACCAAAATCGTGGTAGAGTGAACTGACCAGGGAAGAGTGCGTGAGGGAGAAGAATGGAAAACGTGGGTGGAGTGGGCAGGTGGGAAAAGGACTGACAGTCCTGCCACCCCACTCCCAAAGGCATTAACTGCCTCAACCACCAGTAGCCATTACTCCTCAGCTGCCCAACAAAACATTAAAGAGGTTGACAAGGGAAGATGGAAAATCAACAAGGTGACAAACATGGGTTTTTCCCCCATAACCAAGGTTTGACATCCCCCACCCCTTATCCTTTGGAACCATGCCCTTTTCATTCAATGTTGCACTGCCGTAGCTGGTTGCGGTTTTAGTTTATTTGATGTGCGTGTTTACATGATGCCAAATTATAATGTGCCTTATAGCACATCGTACCCTCGGCAATTATCCCTATTGCCGAAACATAGACAACAAAATCGATGGTGGGGCTTTTGCCTTGAGCTCCTCACCATGATTAATTACAATATATACATCATGCGAACGGGGTCAAAACCGGGGACATTACACTTAATGAATTAAAAGAAAGGAATACATGAAAGGGGCCTCTTCAGGGAGCTAAGCATATAATCTAGGATACATTGTCTGTGGAGGATACTAAGTTTAGACATTATTTGAATTTCATTGATGACCAAAGTGCATTGGTTAATTTATCCAATCAGAGATTAAAACTGGTAAATGAGACCATGGACAGGAAGCCCCTAAGTATAGCTCAGAATGCACTGAATTTCTTGAATTCATTAACTTATAAAAAATTGCAAGATATACGAATCAAGGACAGAGTGGCTAGAGTACTGTGGTCGAAAAGGTTCATTCACAAACATCATCTTATGAAAATAGTACAAGATAAGGCTGATGAGATGACTTCGCGTATTAATGATTTCAGGCATGCTTTTAAAGAATTGTTTGAGGATGGCCTTCCTTTTTTCTGGGACAAAGAAGGAAGAATTTTTTCTCAAGAACATTATCATAGCCTGCTAATACAAATCCGTATGGATCACTCCAAGTTTGATGACTTGGTAAAGGGGCTGACGGGAAAATCCATCGTGGACAAGTTGACAGAAGACTTCGAGATATTGCAGAAATTTCTGATCGTCAGAGGAGGGCTACCTACTATGTCTTATGATACCTATATGGATATGGAAGTTCCTATCCGAGAAATTATTGAGTATGACATCCCAAGCACAGAACAATGGAGAGCCGTGGAAAGATTCAGAAAAACAAAGTATATTCTTCATCCGTGAAAACAGGTGTTGCGCGCTATGGAGCTGCTTGTTCGAGCCTTATTGTCACCAAGTTGATTTTAATTAAATGATGTGTTATCAGGATCAAAGGAGGTTGTTTATTCCTAGTTGTTAGGGATATAGTTACAAAGACTATGATTAAACAGATTATTCAGTTATTAAATCTTCTTGGGAAGAAATTATTTATGTATATATTTACATTTACTTGATGTATTGGGGGTTGAAACCCAGTTGTTGGATCAATGTTTTTGAGGACAGATAATTTTTGAAATAACAAAGTTGAATGCATGTGGGTATCAGATATTCTTGTGCTGTTTACATTATAGTCTGTATTTTCTTTCCTATGTGATTGTTTTTCCGATGTTTACATTCCATTTTGTTTTCCTCGTATCTGAAGCGTAGTGTTGAATGGTTGGAATTCATACTTGTTTTGCTCTAACTATTGTTTCAGATATTTCATAAATATTTATACTAAAGTTAATATGGAATTCATCTTATGATTCTCTATATTGATGCATTGTTCATATTTCTTCCTTTTCCACCCGAACTCAACGAATGACTGTAATTGAGTGGTTATCTTGCCTTTGATGAAATCTCATGCATGTTTCTTTCTGAAGTGTTTTTTGTTGTGACCTTTGGAATTTATCTTTTGCAACCTGGGTACATTCTGAGTATTAACTAATTGGTGTTGTTGCTGAGAACTGAAAGTGCAAATCTGCCCTGGGAAGAACGACAGAGTTTTAAAGATGGAGAAAGTATTTCTATGGGCAAACAGGAATTTTTGTCAATAGAGAAGGTTGTATATTTGCCCTGGCGATTCTATTGTAAAATTTTTCAAAATTTAAAAGTCATTCTGCCTTCGAGAAGACATACATGAGGTAGTTCTGAGACTAAAATTTTAAAGAGTTTGGAAGATCCAGAAAAGTTATTTAAGAAAAAGGATAAAGAAAAAAATAGATTTTTCTTTGTTTGGTGCATCATCTTCTCGAGATTCTCATAGTATTTTTGATCAAGAATGGGAGGTTAATGTTGGAAAATTTTCTTGAAATATAAGTATGAATCTAATCTTAAGAATACTGAATTTAATCATCATAGATTAGAATCTTATTTGCTGGATTCCCTTTGGAGATATTTTCAACAGTCTGCAAAAGTTGAAACACTTGTTGTTCAAAACACTCAAAAGTCCTCAGTACCTCTGAATCCACCTAGACCAATGGCAGCTAGATTTGATCCTTTGCGTTTTCTTGCTTTATTACATGACCTTCCTCAAAATTATTCCCAAAGAATTTCCTTATTTGATGGAGAAGGAGACATAACCACAAAACAACATGTGGCTAAGTTTGAAGATTTTGTTGACTTGGAGGAAGTCGATTATGCAGATGTTAAAATGAGGTTATTTGCTCAAAGTTTATCAGACAAAGTGAAAAAATGGATTAAATATTTGCTAGATGGATCTATATTGAATTTCCAATCTTTCCAGAATGCATTCCTAGAGAGATGGGATGACAAACAAAATCCTTTGCAGCTTTTGTCCCAGTATAACAGTCTCAAAAAGGGGGGTTTTGAATCTGTTCATGAATTTTCAAGTAGGTTTATGAGGGTTTATAATTCTATTCCAGAAGATATAAAACCTTCTACATCTGCCGCTAAACTGCATTATGCTGGATCCTTTGATAATGACTTTGCATTTTCGTTGAGAGAAAGAAAATCAGCAACTCTTGCCACAATGTTTAGAGATGCTTTGGAGGTGGAAGCGAATATGATGGCAAGTGGAAAAATGAAACACAGAGACATTGATAGGAGGAAAAAGGAAGAAAATTCACCTTCTACTTCTTCTTCTACCACTGATATTAAGTTTGAAATGATGTTGAAGACAATGAAGAAGTTGATGGATAGATTAACTATGGATAATAGGGCGTTCAATAGAGAATAGGCTGATCCTCAAATCAGGAATCCGAATTTTAGAAGACCAAATCCTCCTATACTTCCAAAAAATAGGCAAAGAGACATGAGAAACCCAAGAAATCAGGAATAACAGCAAATTCGACCACCGTTCCATAAGAATTATGTCGCTGACGAAGAAGATCCTACTAGAAATGAAATTCATCTTTTTGGAGAACTAGATTCGGCGATATATCTTACTGAAAAGGAACATGGCATGTTTGCACAGGAGGATGGAAATGAATAATTTGAGAGGGATACAGAACAGTATCAAAGAGGTTACCTGCATGCTATGGATGATGTACAGAGGAATATTAGATTGAGAAACAAAGAAGTTCTTATAAATAAAGGGAAGGTAAATCCAAATCATCCTTCCACTAGTTTTTTGAATATAGAAAGGGGAAAAGAAATACAAAAAGAGTCTGTTGTAAATAAAGAAGTTGAGAATGAGATACAAAAAACAAAGGAATGAAGCAAGTAACCCCAATTGATGTAGAAAGAGTCAGTTCTAGTTTCAATTTGCAAAATGAGATTTCCTAGTTGAAAATTTATGTTCCATTTAATGAGTTGTTGAGAAACAATGAATATAGAAATACCATAACAGAAATGGTCAAATGTCAAGGAGAATTGCAATCTAATATTTTGGAATTGAATGATGATAATCCTACTATTTCATTTGGGTCGAAAGTTGAAAATATATAAAATGAAGAAGTCCCTCCTTTTTATTTGAGTTTTAATGTGCATGATATGGTGGTCCATAATGCTATGTTAGATTCAGGTGCATCACATAATTTAATTCCAAAATGAGTAGTTGAAAGTCTGGGACTGGAAGTGACAATACCATATAAAGATTTGTATTCTTTTGATTCCCAGAGAGTGAAATGTCTTGGTTTGATTAAAGATATGGTGGTAACTCTGAATAAATTACCATCTAAAACAATAGTGATGGATGTGGTAGTAGCAGATATCCCACCTAAGTTTGGATTATTGTTATCAAGATCTTGGACTTCAAAGTTGAAGGGTAGTTTACAAATGGATATGTCATATGCTACTATTCCTGTCCAAGATGGAAGTAAGAGGTTGTATAGTGAGAAAATAACTTCTTATGTAGTGAGTAGTCAAGGTAAGCCTGAATTCCATCATATATATGATGTTGATACTGATTTGGGGTCTTCCATTTTCTTTAATGATACTATCCCATATGACTTGGAAGCTACATTGCAGATGAAGCTTGAGGAAAATAAAAAGGAAGAGGTGATGGAACAAGATGCTTTGGAAGAAAAACAAAAAAGAGAAGGTTTGTGGACTATGTATTTCGATGGATCTGTGGAAAAAATAGGCGCTGGAGATGGTGTGTATATAATTTCTCCTATCAGGGATTTTAAAGCTTTATCACACAAATTAACATTTGAATGCACAAATAATATAGCTAAATATGAAGCTTTATAACTTGGGTTGCATGCTTTGAAAGATTTGGGAGCACAAAGGATAAAAGTTTTAGGGGATTCAAAATTGGTGATAAACTAGGTGAATGATAATTATCAAACCAGGCATCCCCAAATGAGGGCCTATAGGAACGAAGTATGGGATATGATTGGTAACTTTTTTACAGAGCATACAATTCAGGTGGTTTCCATACATGAAAATACCATGGAAGATTCTTTGGCGGTAGCTGCTGGAAAATTTAAAACCCTTATTGCTGGTCAGAAAGAATATCAAGTGGACATTGTGAATAGACCATACATTCCCGATAATTCTAAATATTGGCAGGTATTTGAAGATGACATGCAGATAAGGATGTTTTTAGAACTTTCGGGAGAATTTGTAAATACTCATATTGATACAGAAAATGACAATGGTGATAATTTCCAGGATGATGAAGAGCCTGAAAAGGAAAAGGATGGTGCTGAAAAATTAAAGGGAACCTTAGGAGAAAAAGATATTATTCAATTAAAAAATAATTTTATACCAAGAGGTTTGATTCCTTTGGAAAAACTTTTTGATCAGAATGATGTTGCTAAGAATCCTAAAGTGAAGCTTGTTGAGAATGTTGTTGAAGATAGTAATATTGGTACCGAAGAAAATCCTAAGATTATAAAATTATCCAAAAATTTGCCTATAAAAGAGAAAGAAGAGTATGTGAATTTAATGAAGAAGTATACAGATGTGGTTGCTTAGAGCTATGAAGATCTTAAAGAATATGATACATCTATAATACAACATACTATTCCTATAAAACCTAGGGAGAATCCTTTCAGGAAGAAACTTAGAAGGATAAATCCCAAATTGCTGCCCATTATTGAGAAGGAAATTAAAAAATTATTTGACACCAAAATCATCGTGACTCTAAGATTTTCAAAATGGGTTGCAAATTTAGTTCCTGTTAGAAAAAAGAATGGAGAAATAATATTGTGTATAGATTTCCGGAATTTGAATAAAGTTTCTATGAAGGACAATTATCCCTTTCCGAAGATGGATCATATACTGCAGAAGGTAGTAGGAGCTGAAAGAATTTTGATGATGGACAGTTTTTCTGGTTACAATCAGATTAAAGTATTACCTGAAGATCAAGATAAAATTTCCTTTACTACACCTTGGGGCACTTTTATGTATGCAAATATTCCTTTTAGCTTAATGAATGCAGGAGCTACTTTCCAGCGGGCCATGGACATTTCCTTCGCAGGAGAAATTGGAAAATTTGTGGTAATTTACATGGATGACATCACATTTTATTCAAGATTTGACAGAGAACATATTCATCATTTAGAGAAAATTTTCATGAAGTGCAGGAAATTTGGTATTTCATTGAACCCAAAGAAGTCCAATTCTGCGTTGGAAGAGGAAAATTGTTGGGTCATATAATATCTAAAGGAGGAATAAAAATTAATCCTAAAAGCGTGAGTGCAATTTTAAAGGTAGGAGAACCCAGGAGTAAAAAGGAAATACAATCATTTTTGGGACAGGTGAATTTTTTAAGAAGGTTTGTGCCTAGTTTTGTTGAAATCTTAATGAATATTACAAATATGCTAAAAAAGGGTCATGAGATAAAATGGAATGCGAATTCTAGGAGGTCGTTTTGGGAAATCAAACAAGCAATCTCAGAGGCTCTGGTGCTGGTAAGTCCAGATTTTACCAAAGATTTCTTAGCATTGTCGTATGCTTCAAAGCATACCATTGCAGCAGTTTTATTGCAGAAGAATGATGAGAACATGGAGCAACCCATAGTATTTTTCAGCAAGATGTTTAGGGATGGAGAATTGAAATATGATATCATGGAGAAACAAGCATATCCTTTGGTCAAAGCATTGAAAGATTTCAGAGTATATATTCTACACTCACATGTAACCGCGCATGTTCCAACTGTTACAGTAAAAGGAATTTTGACACAACCTGACCCAGAGGGTAGAAGAGCAAAATGGATAGCTACATTACTGCAGTACGACATATAGATAAAGCCTACTAAGCTGATTAAGGGACAAGGATTAGCGAAAATGATGACAAATTCAAATTGTGAGTATTTACAAATTAATTTCTTATCCCATCAGTTTAATCAGTTAGATACAGAGGTGGAAGTGATGATTGATTTTGTGGCGTCTCCATGGTACTCTAACATTGTTTACGTCCTTCAAAATTTACAAGCACCAGTAGGATTGAGTAAGTCAAGGGCAAGGTTAGTAAAATTGAAAGCTGCCAAGTTTTGTATTATAAATTGATATCTTTATTGGAAAGATCCTGGAGGTGTGTTACTTAACTATCTTCTGGAAAATGAAGCTCAACATACAGTTAAAGAATTCCGTAAAGGAGATTGTGGAGGGCATCATTCTTGGAAGGTGACTGCAAATAAAATTCTAAGAGCAAGCTACTATTTGCCAACATTGTTTTCAAATGTGTATAAAGAAACCAGCATGTGTCATCAGTGTCAAATTTTTGATGGTAAAAGAAAGGTACTTCTTCTCCCTTTAAATCCAATAATAATAGAAGCTCCTTTCCAATAGTGGGGTTTGGATTTCATTGGCGAAATAAATCCCAATTATTCAGGACAACACAAATAGATTTTAACAGCTACGGATTATTTTACAAAATGGATTGAGGCAATTCCTACCAGGAAAGCCACTGAAACTGTAATCATGTATTTTCTTGAGGAGAACATATTGGATAGATTTGGATTCCCCAAAATAATAGTAACAGATAATGCAGCCGCTTTTAAATCCAATAAAACTATTGATTTCTGTCACAAATAGCATATCAAGTTGAATCATTCGACTGCCTATTATCCGCAAGGAAATGGGTTAGCTGAGTCTTCAAATAAAAACCTGGTAAAGATCATCAAGAAGCTGTTGGAAGATAATAAAAGATCATGGCATACCAAGCTCAAATATGCTTTATGGGCTGACAGGATTAGTACCAAAAGGGCAATTGGAATGTCTCCTTTCCAATTGGTGTATGAAACTAAAGTTGTTTTTCCAGCATCGTTAGGTGTCCCAGTTATGAGGTATTTCCAAGAGCAGAAGGAACCAAACCACATGTAAAGGAGGATAAACCAGATTATTGAGCTAGAAGAGCAAAGGAATAAGGCTTATGATAAAGTGCAATCACATCAAGAAAAAATAAAAAATACTTTTGATAGAAGGGTGAAGGAAGAACAGTTTCAGATTGATGACCTGGTCTTGAAGTGGGATGCTCCCAAAGAAGATAAACATGGAAAATTTGATCATATGTGGGTAGGTTCTTATGTTATTGCTGGACATAGAGGGAAAAATGCATTTCTTTTGGAATATCCGAACGGGGTTTCTCTGGATAGTAACCCTGTCAACGGGAGATTTCTGAAACATTACCTATCCTAAGAAGGAAGGTAAAACTTGTATCATAAGTTTGTAAATATTTATTTTCTTTTAGAAATCAGTACAGATGGTGAGCCGGATGTTTTTGAAGCTCGTAGTGAAAGCCCTAAGGTTCAGGAGGCATGCCATTTCTTTCTAGTAAATATATCAACAAGAAAGGTAAATTTTTTGGAAGCTATCATGTAAAGATTAAAGAAAGACACCTGGTCTATGAGTTCTTTGATACCTCACAGGGAGGATATCATCCCCAGATGGAGCCAGTTGTTAAAAAATTCTTACTTGCAGAGTATTGAAGGAAACATGGTGAAGAAAAATGATGGTTTCTTGAACTTTGGTTAAATATGACAATGTAAAAGTATGATAAAAGTGTCCATAAACGATGAAATTATCTCATAATCCAATGGTATAGAACAAGGATGTGAAAATCAATGGTTTTGAATAGATCCGCTCTGTGGAGATGCATGGTAGATAAGGGTAAGTAGAGATAATTAACAAGGTGCGAGGATTGACAGTTATGGGATTAGGTCAGTAAAATATACGATTGATAAGAAGTCCACTCCATAAAGTTGGGCGTTGTTAAAAACAAAAAGGCCCAGTGGAATGTGTACGTGCAATTTAATCCAACGGCTTAAAAATAAAGTGAGTATTCATCAGTGGTTATTATCAGATCTGGAGGGTAGAGTTGCACGGCAGTTGAAGTCGAAAGGCAGTAGCGGAATAAAAACCATGATACATGTGGTGGCTTATAGTACATTCCGTGAAGAAAAATGGTTTAAGAAAAACTGCTAGATGGAGCCTCCGGAATGGACCTTTATATAAAGTGAAGTTGACTTATTTTGAAAAATCATTTTTTATTTTGTATGCTGGGATGAATGAAAGGGACCACTCACCATCCTTTCACAGTCAACTCCAGGTACATACAGTTATAGTCACAGGTAAGCTTCAAACACTTGAACTTTATTCACAGAATTATCATCATTTTTCTATTATGGAGAAAGAGAAAGGGTTAGAAGGTCTTAACCAGGTCCTGGATGAAAGAGAAGAATTCTTGGTTGATAGAGATAGAGGTGTATATGACCCATTCCTTTCGATGGGAAATGTACCAGTTATTAAGGAAAGATTGTGGATGTATAATTCACAAGGAAATGGCATTTTGAATGCCTGCAAGTCATTTCTGTATTATTTCTCCATTGAGCAGACCTTACCCTTTCCTAAATTCACTAAGTGGTGTGCAAGTAATTACTCATCTTCTGAGAGAGTCATTGTGAGTCCTTCCATGTCCATGATATTGTGTAGGATTGATGCAAAAGCTATTCGTGGATTCCTTAATTTGCCTGATAATTACCTTGATAGTGGTGAGTCTGTGAATGAGTCTGTTTTAGCTAAAGTATACAGAGGTTGTAAACCTAAAATTCAATGTGAATTTTTGTCTAGTATTCTTAATGAAGGTCAGTCATTAGAAGGTCTCTTTTTTCCATATCGTATTCACATCTTCAAAGAGGAAGTCTAGTTGGTTGTATCTTTGGCCTGTCAGATTTTAGGTCTAGATAATGACTTTCATGTCAGTGAGGTTGTTTTGGGATTCTTATTGAAAATGATTTCAGTTGGTCTTGAGTATGAGTCCCATCCGGTCCATTTCTTCAGTTTGGATGAATATTTAGCATAGGTTATTCATATCCAATTAGTCGAGTTCCCGAAGGTTAGATTTTTCAAGTACCAATCATATTTGTTGAACATGTTATTATGTTCAAATGTAACTGAATTGAAATTCTTGAATACTATATTCTCTTTGGATCTACCGAAGCAAATCAATATGTTCGAATTTGTGAATTCCATTATGTCATAGATATATAAGTTGCTATTTGATGAAATATTTCCCATAGTGTTTGAAGAAATGAAGATTATGATGCAATCGTCACCAGAAGACAGGATTGGGGATTGGTTTTTGTATAAAAATTTCACAGTTTTGAGAGTGTATGTTTTCACTGTAGAGCCTTACATGATTCTTGCCTTCCTTACCCCTAGAATATTTGCACTGGAATACATGAGACAAATATTACATGCAAAAGAGGAGCACTTCGGAGCCTTCAAAAAGTCCTCCAATATCAAATTCCCCCTTAAAGTTGGTTCATTCATCTTTAAAAATGAAGGTGCCTTGGGGATTATGGAAAAATTATTGGAAAACATGGATTTTCAAAAGGAACAAAAGATCAATTATGATCCTTATCATATAATCTCTAAGGAAACAAGAAAATAGAAATAAACCATTTGATCACCAAGTTGTTGAGGGTTTGAAAGAAGTATCCAATTTGTCTCATTTTGTGGAAAATCTAGGAAGCAATGAGAGTACAAGCAGTGGATCAATTACATCATCTCAAGTGCCAGAAATTCTAATGTTTTAATTAAAAGAAGTTTTTCTAAGATTGAAAATATGGAAATAGATGAAGACAGTTCACGTAAGAAGACCAACACATCTCAGGATGAAAATATTTCAAGTGAAGTAGTTTCAGATGAGTTGAAAAAAGTAGTTTTGATTCCTAAGAAGTTAGTACAGATGAACCAGTTTTATTTTGAAAGTGAAAATAATGCAGAGTCCAGTTTAGTTTTTAAATCTAAAGCAGAATTCATGACTAATTATGTATAAAAGTAGAGGTAGTCCTTAGAAGAAACTAAAAATCTACTCCCACGAGTGAGAAGTCTGGGTAACCCAAAGACGTCCCTTATTTCCACTCGGGATATAGAAAGAAACACTTTAAAATTAGCTACGGTAAGTGACAAAAAAGTGGCCGAGATGGAAGTAAGATTGGACAAAATCAGTGTACCTGACAAAATACAGCTACACAAATAGACAGGGGATATAATTTAATCAGATTTATTACATGCCATGATGAAAATTAACAAGCTGCAAGTTTTGGTTGATAAATTGGAAGTCCAGTTGAAGCATGAGAACGTTGAGAACAAGGCGAATTCAATTCAAATAAAGAAATTTCTAGAAGATATCATAAGCTCGGGGGATGAAACAGGAAACACACAAGCCATCAAAATACTTTTAGAAGAGAAAGATAATGCCCTTCAGGTACTAAAGAAAAAGTTGAAAATCCTGAGTTCCGAACATGTTCAATCATCAGAGTTGTTAGCATTCCAGGAGGAGAAAGATAAAATTCATCATGAAATGATGGAGTACAAAGGCAAAACTGTGAAGCTTCAAGAAGAAAAGAATAAATGGGAAACAGAGCGAACTCAGCTAGTGACAGAAATTTCACAGTTAAAGAAAGACCAGAATGATGAAAAAGAGATTATGGAAAAAGTAATGAGCCAGACTCCTACTGATGAAGATTTGACCATTGTAAATATTGAAAATCATTTAGGTGATTTTTCTGCTGTTGATTTACTAATACCCATGTCACAAGTAAGCTTGAAGGATGTAGAGATAAGGTAATTAAAAGAAGAAACTGGGAAAATCAAATCCGAGCTGACTCAAATGGTTGGAAACAAGAATAAAATATTACATGACAAGGGTCAATTACAAAAGAAGCTTAATGAATTAAAAGAAAGGAATACAGGAAAGGGGCCTCTTCAGGGAGCTAAGCATATAATCTGGGATACATTGTCTTTGGAGGATACTAAGTTTAGACATTATTTGAATTTCATTGATGACCAAAGTGCATTGGTTAATTTAGCCAATCAAAGATTAAAACTGGTAAATGAGACCATGGAGAGGAAGCCCCTAAGTATAGCTCACAATGCACTGAATTTTTTGAATTCATTAACTTATCAAAAATTGCAAGATATACGAATCAAGGACAGAGTGGCTATAGTACTGTGGTTGAAAAGGTTCATTCACAAACATCATCTTATGAAAATAGTACAAGATAAGTCTAATGAGATGACTTCGCGTATTACTGATTTCATGCATGCTTTTAAAGAATTGTTTGAAGATGGCCTTCCTTCTTTCTGGGATGAAGAAGGAACACTTTTTTCTCAAGAACATTTTCATAGCCTGCTAATACAAATCCGTATGGATCACTCCAAGTTTGATGACTTGGTAAAGGGACTAACGGGAAAAGTCATCGTGGACAACTTGACAGAAGACTTCGAGATATTGCAGAAATTTCTGATCGTCAGAGGAGGGCTGCCTTATATGTCTTATGAGACCTATATGGATATGGAAGTGTCTATCCGATAAATTATTGAGTATGAAATCTTAAGCGCAGAACAATGGAGAGCCGTGGAAAGATTCATAAAAACAAAGTATATTCTTCATCCGTGAAAACAAGTGTTGCGCGCTATGGAGCTGCTTGTTCAAGCCTTGTTGTCACCAAGTTGATTTTAATTAAATGATCTGTTATCAGGATCAAAGTAGGTAGTTTATTCCTAGTTGTTAGGGATATAGTTACAAAGACTTCGATTAAACAAATTATTCAGTTATTAAATCTTCTTGGGAAGAAATTATTTGTGTATATATTTACATTTACTTGATGTATTGGGGGTTGGAACCCAGTTGTTGGATAAATGTTTTTGAGGATAGATAATTTTTGAAATAACAAAGTTGAATACATGTGGGTATCAGATATTCTTGTGCTGTTTACATTACAGTCTGTATTTTCTTTCCTATGTGATTGTTTTTTCAGTGTTTACATTCCATTTTGTTTTCCTCATATCTGAAGCGTAGTGTTGAATGGTTGGAATTCATACTTGTTTTGCTCTGACTATTGTTTCAGATATTTCATAAATGTTTCTGCTAAATTTAATATGGAATTCATCTTATGATGCTATATATTGATGGACTATTCATATTTCTTCCTTTTCCACCTAAACTCAATGAATGACTATAATTGAGTGGTTATCTTTCCTTTGATGAAATCTTATGCATGCGACTTTGTGATATTTTTATGTATTTTGACTCAATTGCCCAATGATCATGTGTATCGTTTCAACCATCTATATGATGCTTAAGTGTTGGTTTTTATATCTGGCCTTGTTAAATTTATATTTGAGAGATCCCTCTCTAGAAAGGAAAGCCAGTTTCTTTCTGAAGTGGTTTTTGCTGTTACCTTTGGAATTTACCTTTTGCAACCTGGGTACATTCTGAGTGTTAACACCATCAATGCTTCGAAAGGAGTGACCCTAATTACTGACTTGTGAGGAACTCTGTTATGGATGTATGAAGGACAATTTATTTATTCATCCGATAGAAATGAAAGAAAATGTCTTTCTTTAAGAATGCATGTAGCCATGTTATTCAAATATATGTTCTTCCTCTTAGCTACACCATTTTGTTGTGACTGAGTGTTGCATTTGAGTACCTACTGAAGGACACATCTACTAGAATTTTCTTTTGATGTACTCTACTCCATTATCTAATCTGTGTACTTTGATATTAATCCCAAAAGTCTGCTCATCTAAGGATTTGAAAATTTTAAATGTTTCGAACACCTTAGACTTCTGCTTGAGGAAGTAGATCTAGCAATACCTTGAGTATTCATCAATGAAGGTGAGAAATCATCCCAATCCATTCATAGATTTTGTGGGCACTGGTCTAGAGACATCACTTTGAAACATATCAAGTTCAGAGGAAACTCTTATTTCCTTCCCAACCTCATACTTTTTCTTTGGGTGCTTACCTACCAAGCAATCATTACGTACACCTTCAAAGAACATGATGAGAGGAAATTTCTCAACCATCTCTTCATTGTGTTGTTTTTGGAGATATTTGAAATTCATATGGCCAAACATTTCATTCCAAATCATGCTTGTATCATTAGTATGAGTCAATAAGGAACTTGGATATAATTTAGGAAGAAAGTGAGAAAATTCATATACCTTGAAGGCATGATTTATAGCTCCTTTCGCTATAAGATTCCCAGTAGAAATTTCAGATATATCCACTCATTCATGATCAATTAGGAGTTGTTAGTGTCCTAGAGTGAAATGGGGATAAGAACACTGACAATTCTCGTCCAAATTTTCTCAAAATTAAGAGCACCAATTGCTCATCCTTCTTGTCAATCCCACACTACTTGCACTGCATGACAATGGATTTGATTTTTGGGAAAACAATTTGTATAGTTTCCAATTTGTTGGTTTGTAGTGCAATCAACTCATAGTGCTTACCAAACAAGTATTCATGCTTATACCATACTTTCTTTGGGTATTTTAGTCCATTAATATAGAAGAGTAACTCCCTGGAGATATGAATGCACATAAAGACAAAAGATTCATCCATCTTGTTCAAATACTTCAATTTCTCAAGAGGCTTCTAGGGTTCGGCCTCTCTTCCCATTGTAACCATGTACATACTTTTATTGCACAACACTATCTACATATCATCCCTCAAAATAAGATAGTTGAAGGGTGTAAGGATCCTAGCTGAAGGCTGCTGAATTCTCCATATTTCAGCTTCAGGGAGTAGCTAATTCTTCATATTTATTCAATTTACCTGCAAAAACCGTTCAATTTGAAACCAAACTAATTCAAACACTCTCCACTTAGAAATTTGCACTTTCTCTAGGTGCATCACACCTAGATAGACTTATGTGGACAAAGTACATAGGGATCAAGGAAAGAATACCAGGAATTATGTGGAAACCAATTGCTTTTGGTGCATTAATGGAAGTTTCTAAGGTTTGAATTTGGCTTGAATACCTCCTCCGATACCCTTTTTAATTTAGCAAATCTTAGGATAATATGGCCTGGATGAATTCATTGTGAAAGAAGGTTGAGGGAAAGAGAAGCAATTCAATGTACACAGATCAAACATTCATGTTCAGAATTGAAGAACCAAGAGAGAAAATTGGTCATCATAACATAACATCAATTATCATTAACCTCTTTGTAATACAATGATGATACAATAGGGAGAATTCAAATACACTAGGTAGGATTTGAATTCACCAACTTGGATTGACTCCAGTGTTAACTCAATGTGATAAAATCACCACCGAGAGCTCACTAATATAACTAAGGATAACTAAATCAGTTCACAGTGAATTAACTGAACAAGGTAGGTAGGAAAATGTGCCTAACCTCCTTGAATTAGGGAAAAGTGGCGCTAGACTATCTGGAGATGAACTAATTGACTCCCTTTTGAGAATAACTCAACACGGACTATGGTGAATTGATGATAAACTCCCATGACTCGGTGTGGGATCATAAATTATAGGGATTGTCCTTTAGAACATGGATGATTTTAAGGAACCATACTTATTTAAAAGTGTATAAATGTTGGCGAATCTTACCAATTCTTAAAACACCAACTATAAAATGTTTGGCGATATTTTTGAACCAAAAAAAAAACATTTCCAAGGATTTTATATCGTTTATATAATAAATTGGCAATTTTTAGAGTGAAAAAAGTTTACCCCATCAAAATTGGGCGAAAAAGGGCTTCAAAAATTGCAAAATGGCGAATCTTTTTTTTTGGAGAAAACCCCCTAAAAATAGCCCATGGGCTAAATTTTTCCCTTAAAATTATCCCTGCTTAAGAGCTCCTAAATGCCTACAAATTGGCACATCAGGTGTTAGGAGGGCCCCAGATGAGTCCCCTGTGGAACTAGTGAGGTGGTAATAAAATCCTAAGCTAGGAAATGACAATTAGACTATGGCGGTCAAAGGGAGGATTATTAATTAATACTAACAAACCCCCCACCCTCATTCCATCCCTATCATAGATATCCCATATCAATATGAACATGACCTTGATACTCAGACCCATAAACAAAAAATTAAGATGATTTCTCCTTCAGATAAGGTCACTTTGGAGAGTGCAAAAAGAAATGAAAAAGTGGTGGATGAAAGCGTGCTTAAAGTCGAAAAACATGAGCAACAATTTTCTCTATTCGATTTCATATATAATACACCCCCTTGTTTACAGTCTCAAACTTATTTTCCTAGCATAGGTGTAATGGTATAGCATCTTAAAGAGAAACCGAAGGTTTCTGATGTCCAACCACCAATTGATGATGTAAAACAAGGGTTTCTGATGTCCAACCACCACGGATCTCTCTGAAGGGAAAAATTACAGATCTGAAGACACATAAAAGAGTGCTTAATAAACACCATTAGCAGAGGTGAGTGATCTTAAGAAGAGACTCATGAATTATGTTGGTAATGTAGTTATCAACACATCAAGCATAAGTATCTTTTCCAGTCTTAGTTCAGGTGATTTTATGAAAAGGAATTAAGTGTAATTATAGCTTAATTTTGATTTTTGTTCCAGTATATATGTATAGCTTCTCGTAGATTTTGGGTTTGAAGGTTATTTTTAGTTATTTTTAATTATTTCTTTCATAGATAATGATTTTTGTTTTTAAAAGAAATCATTGCTGCAATGACTTAATTTTTATTTCATTCTAGTTACATTTTGATTTATTTATTTCTCTTACTCTTTTTCAGGTATTCGAATTATAGATATCTGTGTTTGAGCAAACTTGGAAAAAATTTACCTGGAAGTTATAGAGAATGCAAGGTTTTGTGAGTAAACCCTTCAAAAATGGAGCAGATTTATTGGATCAATTCTAGTTGCAATTGTAGGGATTCGAGAATCAAACTCTGAATTAGTTTTGATTGTAATAGTTAATTCACGAAATAAACCATTAATAAATTTCCTAAATTAATATTTTTGGATCCTTGTTTCATGGAATTCACATGATGTGATGAATGAGAACGTGTATGCTTATAGAGATAGATGATTAGGAAAGAACACATTTTTCTCGCTTTTGTAAAACTGGTGTTTACTTTTATAGGAAATATTAACAACTATTTTTTGAGCATGAATGTCTCAAAGTTATATGTATCTAAATGTATTATCTTAAAGCTGAATTTTTATGTTTATGTTGTTTATCATTGTTAATCTTTTCTCACTTTATGATTGTAGGCTTTGATTGTGGCTCACATTGTTTCGTTTATAAAGTGTCTTTATGTTTCATTTTTTGAATTGTTATTCATATCTAAAACATATATTCTCATGCAAAATATTTACATCATTTGATTATTACTAATTTGATTTATGTTAGGTACATTAGAAAGGAAATCATCTTGTTTGGTAGGATTATAATATGCAATAATATGTATGTGTTCTCTTTGCTTACATCGAACATAATTTTTTTTCTCATCAATTAGATTATACTTTGTTGTTGGTAATTGTTATTTCAAATGCAAGATCTAAATTCAAATGGGAATTTGGTAACCTATTGAAATTTATGCAAAGCAATATTTCCTTTAGTTATAGTATGGGTTGTGATTCTGCTAGTCTGATGAGAAATCCGAAGTCTCAATAATCTCGTATGCTTAGCTTGTTTTTTCAGTTAATGTTTTTATTGGACAATTTGGAAAATGACGAGCTGTCTATAATCCCTACATGTTATCATTTTGTTTATAACTATACTTGTCCAAGTGAGGTAGTTGTAGTTATACATATATTATATTAGGTTGTTGTTGGAATTTTTTGTTTAATTTGTTCGATATTTACGATTTTGTAGTAGATTCCTAACTTCATTTGTTTACAATCTATTTTCTTTGTTTCTTCTATTTTACAAACCCAAACAATCTCCTCTTGAGACTAGTCATGTGAGCTTTTGTACTTTTTTTTCAATTCTATAGAAATTTGTATAACTCACTATATTTTAACTTAGTTTAGGATTAGTGTATAGTCTTTCGTAATAGAGGCGTGAAATCCATAGCGATCGACAAATTTTAAAAAATGAGGCTATTGAAGACCTTTGTATTGAGTTGATTTCCCTTTGTTGACCACTTGCCATTTTTTAGGGTCAATCGATTCCTAGTATCAAGATATGTTATATCCATGGGAAAATTTTTGAACATATAGAACACCTAAAATACCATAACCATGAAGTGGATAATAATTCACTTTTCACAAAGATAAAGTAAATGGAAATTCTTCAAGGACGAAGCATTTTAGGGACAGATGACTTGTAATGAGTCTAAATTAATTACTAATTACTAATTATTAGTTTCCTAGGTAAATGGTCATGCCATTTCATTCAAATGGTTGCAACTCTTGCGCAAGATATTGCATATCTATATTGTAATCTATTCAATGTAGGAGATCATCAAGTTATTACAAAACATTAATAAATATAATTCTATTGTAAAGTTACCTACCATATTAGACACATTGGAGAATAATTTATTAGCAGACCCATCCTTTTGAGGGAACATGCGAAGGTAAATACTAGAGTATGATTGGGGAAAATTTCCCTTTTGAGTTTCGAAAATCATCTAGATTGTGGGTTTTAGATGAATGTGTAGGAAAATTGTTGGAAATTTCTAAGAATAAGTTAGCTTGGTGGTCATTCTATTAGACATATTACCATGTGGTGTATCTCATACATGGGAGGGAACCTGAGAAAGATAGCAATGGGAGGACTATAGTTTCCCCCAAATACCTTTTGTATAATTGTTCCACTTGTAACTTTACTTGATGACTTGGTGAACTTGGGGGACCTATTAATATTTACCATCAGGAAGGACCCTAATAATTCTTTTATTTGTTTCTCAGTAGGGGAATTGGCGATTCTATGTTTGAGAAAGGTTTACGAAATTCTTTTTCACATCATTTTCTTTTTATATTTGACCTCCTAGGGTTAGTGAGTATTTTCTGTCTCTAAGTTGTTCATTTCCTATTTAATTTCATCTAGATTGGATCACTTGTTACACCCACTTGGTAGTAATTGTTCAACTTAACATAATTTATTAAGTATATATCATTAATCTTAACATGCTTTTCATTATCATTATTGTTGTTGTATTTAATTGGATTGATAGTCCTAATGTTGTTAGGAATTTCGCACCTTCTATGGAAAGAAGTTGCTCCTCTGGTATGAATGGTTCAGATCCAGAACAAATAATTCACAGTAAGGTTGGAAGACTTCTCCTAGATACTATAGACACCTGGAATACAATATTTAGATATTGATGTGGCCCTTCACCTATGGCAAAAGATTTTCAAGAAGATACCTGCAAAAACACATCAAACACAAAAGATCAAAAGTACCAGAACATTATCTATAGATCTATATTGGTGACTAAGTAATCCAATAATAAACATGCAATACTACACATAACAAGTATATGAGAAGAAAACAAACTTTGCATTGATAAATAATGAAAGATTTTACAAGCTGTGCCTTATTGTTGATGCACTCCTCCACAAAAATCGATGTCTTATCCCCAATAGCTCCAACTTGCTCCTGTATGCTCACTCTAATGGATCGGGCCAAAATGTTAAAATGGCAGCATGGATTTACTCTCTCCTCAACCATGGTGGATGAGCCTTTTTTTATAGGCCTCAAATGGATAGAGATGGTTGATATTTTGGTGGGTGAGGTGGATAGGATATCCCCAAAGCATGGATCTCGAGCTAAACTGACCCAAGTGAATAGGGATAATGCCTGCTACAAATTATTTGTTCTAGAAGATTCGTGAAGTCTCTTTTTTTCACTTTTTACCAAGGGCACCGCTCCTGCTCCTTGATGACAGAGCAGTGCTAGGGAAAAACCGCTCTTCAAACAAAGAGTAAAGGAAGTGCCACTGCCTGTCTTGAATACTACTCAGGAGGTGCTGAAGAAGGTACCCCTCCTAAGCTTAAGGGTAAAAGCGGTGCTTGGTTTTTATATGCTAGTTTGACATCTGGAGCAAGCTTGAGTCACTTCAATATTTGGGAATGAGGGAAAACATGGATGTTTAGGATCTTATCATATGTGGGTGATGATTTGGGTGTAACAGAATGCCCCCCAAAGCATGAGGCTAGAGGTATATGATAGGCGAGAGATTTGATAGAGCAAGTTATCACTTCGAGGAAATAATCAGCTTGATCAGAGATCAACATCAACCAGGAATCAACAATACATCAATACTTTTGACTCATGAGCAAATGTGTCTTCACCATTGTTGCAGACCAATACAAGGCAGATCCATGAGAGAGAAAAAAAAACATGGCTACTAGAATACAGTGTAGATCCATGTGATAGAGGACTCAAATTTTGACATAGCTACTAGATATACAATGTAGATCGATGTCATATAGATGCAAATTTGAGCATAGTCATGACCATACAAATGTGGATCCATGCTGGTACTTCATACAATATACTCCATCACAACCTGGGGAGAAAGGTATGAGTGCTTAACAAGTACCTAGGGTCTTCATCTCATCTTCCACAAAGTATGATTCTATCCATGTGATTAGAATGTTCTGAAGTCGAACATGGTAGAAACCACTTGATTACCGACCAATGATGTTAACCGTTAACAAGTGCAAGGGAGATCACCATTGACGTCAATGATTCCCAAGGTACACTAGTACAATCTAGTGAGTGTGAATAAATGTCTTGATGTCGAACACCCAGTAGAATCTTTTGAAAAAAGGCCAATGGTGTGAACCTATGTCGAAAGTGAGAAAATATGTCATTGAGGCATACAAATCTCAAGGTACTAAACTTGTTTCTAATACTATTTCCCGAAAAATGAGCTGATGTCGACAGGAATAGTCTCGTCGAAGGAGGGCCATGATGAATCCCACATCGACAACATGAAACTCATAACAAAGTTCTGGAATGTTGTAGATAATATAACCATAGGACTGACTCAAAAGTACTGACACAAAGGTTGTTTTAACTGTAGAGGTAAACTTCTTACTTCCTTTGAACATCAGGCGACATGAAAAAATACTTGGAAGTAATGACTCGACGAGGTGGAACACAATATGACATTGGACAATGCATTCTTTGAAAGGCTCAAAGGAGTGACATGACTCATGAAAGTGGATCGACTCAGAGACAAGTTGATTTACCCAATTGACTGAATGAAATGCAGACAAGTGCCATGTTCAAAGGTGACAAACAACTACCATTTATTTGCAAAATGATTCCCTTCCCTTAATTTCCCCATCATGATTGATGAGTGCCTCTTTTCATTTTTACGAGTACGAAGAGGGTAACAAACACTCATTTTATCTTGTCCAAAGACAAGTCCATCCTCATACGTTTTACAGACCTGAGAAAGGAGGAGTTTGTTCCCTGAACGGGTCTCTTAGTATTTAGTTTAACGAGTCCAATGAAGGCAAACTTGGTATCATTCATATTTAGAGAGTCTGAACGAAGACGAAAGGAAACTATAGAGGGTCCTTTTTCGCATGATTTAGTAACTAGGGTTGGAAAAACTATAAAATAATACCCGAGAGAATTATTCCAGTCATGATTGGCTAGAGTGTTCCTTTTTTGCAAATAGTCTATCCAAACCGAAAAAAAGATAACCTACCGTCGGAGAGACGACTCTTTAAATACTTTCACGAGTATGAAGAAGACAAGTACTCGACAATATTTTCATATTTAGGGAGTCCAGAAATATTTTAAAGGAGACTCCATTAACCTTTTTCATGTTTGAATCCAGAGCACAAAAAAGTAATAAGCTAAGCTCAAACCACTTTTCATGTTTTAACTAGAGCACGAAATATGAAAAGTAAGCTTAACACCATCTTACTGTTTTTAACGAGCCCGAAGATCAGTTGAAAGAATTCTCAAATATTGGTTTCCTTTTTATGTAAGCTCGAAACCAATGGGTAAACTATGCTTGAAAAATCCCATTAACATGATATAGAGAGGTTGGAAGCTTCCCCCCCAGCATGATTTCTAGAGAACCTTACCCCTAGCATGGTTTCTAGGGACTTGACATGCCCCTCAAACTTCATTTCATCTGACAATTCTTCTTCCATACCCCACCTAAGAAAAGGCTGGTTACTAATGCGAAAATGTTCACCATGGGGGTAGGAAGAATGAGAATCAGGAAGGTGGAAAGAAGGTTCAAGTTTTAACACTAAAGGGAAGACTCAACTCAAGGGAAGGGGATCTATTTCATTTTTACACAAGCTTGAAACAGAAGGTAACTATGCTTGGAGAAAACTGACATGATGGTCAAAACCTGACATGATGGTCAGGTGTTGTTTCATTTTTTAATGATCTTGACACAGGAGAAGAACTATGCTCTTAGACATGGTTTCATTTTTATGCAAGATTGAAACCAAAAGGGTAAAATTTGCTTGAAACAACCTATTTCATTTTTTAATGAGCTTGAAACAGAATATAAACTATGTTCAAGGGAATCTATTTCATTTTTTAACGAGCCTGACACAGAATGGAAACTATGCTCACAAGAATCTATTTCATTTTTTAATGAGCTTGACATAGAATGGGAACTATGATAACAAACCTGATCCTACCCAACATGATATCCAAAGGTTGGTAGGTTTCCCCCAACACATAAAAATCTAGAGACTTAACTCGAGTATGATGTCCATATACTAAAGCCATGCCCCCCATTTTACCTATGATGGGAAGAAACTAACTCGAAGGGGAGAGAGTCACAAGAACATGCAGGACATTCATGGAATTCTAATGACTAGGAGTCACATGATAATCAAATTAAATGAAGGAAAGCAGATCAATGGTCACAATATTCCCATCACGGGGAAAATACATCACTCGAAAGAGTGTGGACATTGCATCTTTCATGGCATAAACATAATCATTCCAAAGGATTAGACTGAAATCTAAAGGACATTGGACTACCATAACATCAATACAGACAGTTTTTCCTTCCAAAATAATAGGCAACTAAGGAAGGATCCCTAAAGGCATTGTGGGTCTTCGATTAAAAGCCAGTATTTGATCGGTGGCTGGCACAAGCGGAGGAGAACCTATGGCATGCCAAGAAATAGAGGATATAATACTAATAGAATCCCCTTCCTCAATAATAGTGCGGAGTATACTCTTAGATATAATTCACACAACTATCTGGAAATGAACACTTGAATGAAGATGAGATTCTGCTAGGTTACTCCAGTCAAAGGAAATAACCTCACTACTCCTAGAGGGTTCTGTTGAAACAGACAAAATTTCCTCTTGTCAAGAAAAATCAGAACGAAGCATAAAAACTTAAGCAGGTTTTAGTTCACTCTCTACTGGAAGAGAAGAACAAGATGAAGATTTGGTCAAAGTGACTACTTTAGTCTTAACACTAGCTGATGAAAGAGTGGGATCGGGTTGGATGACATCGAATTGACCACTTGGACTTCCCTATTCAAAAGAAGAGTGGGATCAACCACAGATGAATCTAAATTGACCACTTTAACTTCACTCTTCAAAGGAAGAGTGGGATTGACTATGGATGAAACCGGATCGACCACTTGGTCAACCAGTGGGGGTTCGAGAGACAACTTACGATAACCTGTTGGAAGCCATTGTTGAGGAATGGTAATATCTTCCAAAAACTTAGAAGCATGATCCATGCTTGGACAATTAAAAGTACGATGCATAGCCTTGAGTATCGAACAAGGATAGAAGACTTTAACTTTACGAGATTTTAACAATGGGTCACTAGTTGAGGGAGTATCATCAACATGATGATTAGAAGTTGATGACACAGATGGTTTGGACTTTTCAGACCACTCTTCTTATACACGGGCGAGACCAGGACTCTCCTTAAGAAGGAGGTCCCCCTTGTAAAGCTTACAAGGGAACTTGGGTTTTCTCAGGAGTTCTCTTAGAACAAGCACCATCTTGAGTAGATGGTTGCTGGTTTTTCTCTTTCTTATCATTCTTCTTTTTACCCTTCCCTTTCTTCTTCTTCTTATCCACTTGAATACTAACTGTAGAGCTTTGGTCAAGTGAAGAAGAAGAAAGGGATGAAGCCACAACTGGAGAAAAAGGAGCAGGATCAGGTTGAGGTCGATCCTCTCTCGGAGGAGAGGTGACATTTGAGACATTAGGTGTAACAAGAATTACCGGATTAAATAGCTAGACTGGTAATCCTATAGTTAACATAGGAATATTTAGAGTGGCAATAAAGGGAGGACCAATACCTTCACTTGGAGGGGAAAAAAAGGTACACCTTTGAAAGCGAGGTCTTGAGTTGTAGTCCCAAATGGGGATGTCATCTCTAAACTATTTAAAAAACCCCTAACTACCATGCACAAGTAAGCACTACTCAAACTAAAAGAAACAAGAAAACATGTTAAAGGAGTGGATGAGAGTCAGGAACCTCACATGATGTTAGATTTTTATCATTTAAGCAATATGATCTAGGATCTTATCTAAGACAATAACATGCACAGAAAAAATCACAAGAGACAAGAGACACAAAGAATTTTCCTTGGGGAAACCATAAAGGAGAAAACCCCGCAACTTCCTCAGAGATAGAATGAGCTCCAATGGCAGTAGTAAAACTTGAAAACATAAAGATGATCTCCACAACTGTTCTCTCTCTCTCACTTGAGAGAGCTTCTCCTCTCTCACTCATGTGTCCCAATGAGTGAGTCTGTGTGTGATAAATAGAGAGGCTCACTCTCTA
Organism: Pseudotsuga menziesii; assembly: GCA_001517045.1. Classification (NCBI taxonomy): domain Eukaryota; kingdom Viridiplantae; phylum Streptophyta; class Pinopsida; order Pinales; family Pinaceae; genus Pseudotsuga; species Pseudotsuga menziesii. Next base: position 207,079 of record LPNX010797649.1, read on the forward strand.
TTTATATTCTTTCATTCACTTAATGTCCATTTTAACATGTCGGCCCCACTTAACAATTACTTACTAGGGCCGACATCTCTAGGAGAGTCTAATAACCCTAGTGCCCCATAGCTGTGGGGACTTTTCCCTCTGATAAAAAAGGAGGGTTAACCTTGACACAATTGTGGGGACTATTTCCCCAACTTACAATGGAGGGTTAACCTCAATGACTTTACATGACTTGTTTACATTATTGAATCTCTTGATTAGAACATCGGGGGATGACATGACTCAATTACATTATAGATACTTCCCGGAATAAACATCGGGGTACAATACATAAGATATACAAGTGAATACATTCCGAACTTACAAATACATCAACACTCCCTCTTAACTAGGAAGGTATTCTCTTGACACAATTTATCAGCACAAGTTTTCTTCTCTGTATCATATGGATCATCATCAAGTCATCTTCATTTTCAAGTCATCATCATCTTCAATTAATCTTCATCGTCAAGTCATCTTCATTAAGATCTGGATCATCACCACTGGATCTGGATCATCACTGCTGGATCATCACTGGATCTGAATCATCACTCGATCTGGATCATCTCTCAGTCATAATCACTAATTCTATCTCTTGATTCTTCTCATGCTAGCCCTTTCTCATGCTGGTTGTAGGCCTATCCTTCATGTAGTTTTTTATCGTCTTCAACACTTATATCTGACCATGGAATGAACCATGTCAAAAAGGCCTGCCCAACACTTACATATGACCATGGGAGGAACACATCCAAGAACCATGTCAAAAAGGCAGGCCCAACACTCACATTTGATCATGGGAGGAACACATCCAAAACCCATGTCAAAAAGGCCCAGCACTCACATCCGACCTCATCTTGTCAGAAAGGCTCTGCACTTACATCTGACCATGTGTAAACATATCGTGCTAGAATGGCTCTACACTTACATCTTACCATGTGTAAACACATCGTGCCAGAATGGCTCTACACTTACATATGACCATGTGTAAACACATTGCACCAGAATGGCTCTCAGTCCTAGACTGAGTATTCCTGGTAATTAACCAGGTACCTCCATTCTACTAGAGAATGGCATTCATCGCTTATATCTGATCATGTGGGAACACATCCCATAGTCACCTCAGAGTGGCTCAGCACTCACATCTTCCATGGAAGGAACCAATCCTCTCACCATGATAGAATGGCTCAGCCCTTACATCTAACCATGGAAGGAACCAATCCTCTCACCATGTCAGAATGGATCACAGACTCATCACTTCCCCTTGGACGAAACCTCGATCTGGAGAACACTAAGTTTCTCCCTGAAGTATTCAAACTTCACTCTGGCCAATGGCTTAGTCAACAGATAAGCTATCTTTTTGTCTATCAGAAAATACTGGATCTTTACTACTCCTATCTGCACCATATCCCTGATATAATGATATTTGATCTCGATATGCTTCGACTTGTCATGGAACACCAGGTTCTAAGATAGCTTCACACAACTCTGGTTGTCACAATATATACAAGTATCATCCAACTAGAGATCAAATAAATCAGATAGTAGCTTCCTTAGCCATACTGCCTCACAACTAGCTGAACAAGTTGCAACATACTCTGGTTCAGCGATACTCAGTGCCACACAAGACTGTTTCTTGCTAAACCAAGAGATCATACCTAATCCCATACTGAAGTAGCACCCTAAAGTGCTCTTTCTATCGATGGCACTACCTACCCAATATAAATCAACATAACCTTCCAGGTTAATCTTCTGGTCAGCCTTATACTAGAGCCCATAATCAACTGTACCCTTTAGGTACCTCTGAATATGCTTTGCAGCAATCAATTGAACATGTCTCAATGTGTTCACAACAAAGCAAATATCTGGTCTCATATTCGTCAGGTACATCATCTGACAATACATCGTAGCATCAACCATCTCTGATGAAGCATCACCCAATAGCTTCAGGTTCGATACCATAGGTGTGGTCATGGCCTTGTAGTCCATCATCCTGAATCTCTTCAGGATCTCTACTGCATACTTCCCTTGTTTGAGGGAGATTCCATCCACATTTTGCCACACCTCCATTCCTAGAAAATAACACATCATATCCAAGTCCTTCATCTCGAACTCGGCAGCAAGTCTCCTTCTTGCAACTTTAATGAGTTCCTCTTTTCTGTCAAGAACAAGTCATCAACATATAACATGAGCATCACTGGTATTTCTCCTTCAACCTTGATGCAAATGTTGGAATCTGCTTTACTCTCAGTAAAGCCTAGATTCATCAGTAATCTATCCATCCTGTCATACCATGTCAAACCTCAGGATCTTCTACAGTCACTCCCTCTGAAGGGAAGCATCATTCTCCCTGTGTCTTTCATACTTTATGAACTGAAACATTATGTACTAGAGTGACAAGTAGCTTCCTCAGCTACTACTATTCTATGTATCAATCTAGGGTCACTGGATACCAAGATCCTCTATCTTGAACCTTTTCAAAATTTCTTGTCGCACCTGTTATAGCGGATTTCACCACTCTAGGTGAATCACACTTTATATGGCCTTCCCCTGTCCCGCTGTAGACTCATTAGACCCTATGGACCACTTTTTGTCCCTTTATGTTTCCTTGATCATCCCCACAAACATATGAAAAAAGATATACGCAGCTTTTAAACCTATAACCGCGTACATACGCGGGTTTGACCCATATAACCGTGTACATCGGGATGTGTGCATAATCCAAATCCTTTTGGAGTTTTCCTTGACATGGATCCGACTCATTCGACTCTTGGCCTTCCCTATGGCTTGAGATCACTCAGATTTGACCTTTCATTATCCCTTTGAAAGCTATATAAGGAACCCCTTGGTACATTGAAGGCATAAGAGAGAATTGAGAGCAACGAAACTATAGTCCATTCTTGCCAGAACTTATGCTTGAGTATGCATCCCTTTGTCCCTTGGAGCACTTTTGTGTTCTTCCCAAGCTTGCCTTTTGCTTTTGAGCTTGCTATTGAGAAATGGACGATTGAAGTGGTGGAGACTCAAGTGGGGGATTCAGTTTCTCCGGTTCGCAGACGTTCCGTCAGAGGTTTTATCTTGTAATCTCTAATTTATATTAATAGAAATATCTTTTCCTGTTCAATGATGTGTATTTGAATGAATATTTTATCCATGGGATTATGTCAAATTGTTTTACATTATTGATTATATATGCTAGAATAGATCTAACACCATGATATATAGTATGCTTGTATTATTTACTTGTTGTTGAGGAAGTGTTATAGCAATTCAAGCTAAAGATTGGAAAGCTCAACGGGGATCTACTTCAACCGTCCGAAATAAGGTACGAGGTCTAATCCTTTAGTGTTAGACATTTAATTTCTATTGCATATTGGAAAGGATTGATTTCTAGAGTCAAGCTGTCTGTTGTGGTACCCCAAGCCATAGGAATTTCTCTCCGTAATAGAATTGGCGACTCCGTTGGGGAGTTCCTAGTAGTTTTCCTTTGGGGGTTGTTTTCTCGGCATTCAATGTATTTGAATTGCTCTTTATCTCTTGTTTCTATGTCGGTTCTGGGGGTGTGCATGCCTGGTAGAGTCTGATTGGTTTGAATTCTATCTCAACCTATCTGTTTGCCTTGACTTTATGCATCTTTTCTTCCTGTACATGGGTTTTTGACTTACAGTCGCGTATACACGCAGTTTCTTTTGCGATTTCCAGCGAACAGTCGCATATACCCTTGATCTTGTTTTTTTGGGGAAGATAAATGGTTGTTGGGTGAATTTTGTTAGTTGCTGAGTCTCCTTTGGCACTGCCTAAGTCTGTTTAGACCTCTGTTTCTGACTAGAAACATTTTTTTTTTAGCCTAATTTTTTTTTTAGGAAATTTCTTGTCATGGCATTTTTTATTTTTTGTTTGAGATTAGTGCATTAGAATTCTTTTACCTTAGTGCTTTGCTTGAGTGTTGTTTGGGTGTGCTTGTAGAGTCTAGGGTTCGTAGAATCATTCTTTTGCTTTTTGCATCTCTTTTATTTTCAAAAAATCCAAAAATATTTGCTTATCATCATGCATTGCATTTAGCACTTTGCATTGTACTTGCACTAGATCTAGATTTGCTTTGGAGTACTAGTTAGGACTTCATATAGGAAAATTTGCATTTATCATTTGAAGAGGAATTGTGCATTTCACGTAGTAGCATACCCTGTTTTCATGGACACAATGCATTCGTATTGATTGTTAGGTGTGCATTTTACTTCTTGTTGCATCATAACACCATTACTTGCATGACCATATCCTATTTTTGAGTAATAAAGCCAACTAAAATCAATTCTAAATTAAAATGTATTACGCTCTTTTCTTTTCTACAGTGCACCAACAAGCTTAGGTTTTAGGATATTGGAATAGTTCATTGTAAGTCAATTCTCCAAGATCACTAAACAACAACATCTAGGTGTCTGTCCAGGTGAGTGTGTGAAATCCTTGGTATAACCATTGTTCTCAAGATCCTCCTCTCAAATGGGAGTTAAGCATGAGGCAGTGTGAACGGTTATTGATTGGGATGACCCCTAGTCATAACTGAGTAGCACCAGAGATATTTCCCGGATTGTATTCGTATCTGAGGGCTCTTTCGAGAGTTTCGGGCTTTACTACCCTGCCCATACGGTCAATCCCGCCTGTGACTGTTTGCCTGAGCATTGATTATATTGAGGTGACCTTAGTGGCCTTAGCTAGGATATCGAGGGGGTACTTGTAAAGGTTATTCTGCAAGTGTCTCGGCCAGGTTGGGGTCGGACATCACAGTCTCTTTACGCGTTGAAGCTGAGGGCCACAATAATTGGTTACATACCTCCGCTTGTTGTGTATGGGAGTCTCAAGCCTCTCCTAGGCGAGACATACCTACTTCATTCGGGAGCTCACTTATCCAGCCCTTGTTTTCTTACATTTGTCTTTAGATTTTTATTAGTGATTGCTCTGTGCACGCTAGTTGGCCTAGGGTTGACGTAAATAGAGAGTCTTTGCTATTTTTTGAGTCATTGTGGATTCGAGTGCGGTTCCTCACCATTCTCGTCGGTTAGCAGGGCTTCCACCTTCTACTTCTCCTCCTCCTTTGGGAGAGAGACCTATACATTCCAGGCGGACTATGTCACACATTGATTCACACACCATGGGATACCATTCAAAATATATTCCTGAGCCACCTCCTCCCATTCGTGTAGACAATGGGGAATTTATACCTACTTACGATCCTTCACCCGACTTAGCTGAGTTAGGTCCTATGATTTCTGAGATAGGAGCCTTGCATGATAGACCTACTCACTCTAGAGCTGATTCCCCTTTGACGCGTTACCAGTATGGCATGCCGGAGGACGCCGAGACTCATTTCGAACCCGCCACTACTAGCTATGGTAGTTATGGTACGGCTGGTTTTCCTATGCATGATTTGACATTTCATGTCGAATCTGAATTTGAGCCTAGCACTATGCCTAGGGGCACTCTCATTCCTTACCATGCGGAGAGGTTTGGGAGCACTAGTCACATTGCACCTTTCGTCCCAGTGGTGGAAGCTACATCTTATATCCCTCCTAGGTCTAGGGTTAGTGATCCAATTAGGATACCAGATCCGAGATGAGTGACGATGGGTGGTAATATGTATCTTATTACTCAGATTCCTTCGTCCTTGGCCCCTATTTCTTCAAATTTACATCCTCCACCTTATTCACATGGTCCTTCGAGTCGGCACATGGCTACGAGTCAGGTTTGTACTGCGGTTACTAGACCGATTGTGTCTCAAGTTTACATACCGCCCGTTGCTTCGGGAGGCTATGTTCATGCTTCTAGAGGTCAGATTTCTACTTCCATGGCATATACCCCTACTTCTGGTATGTATATTCCTAGTTCTGAAGCGTAACTTCCTACCTATGGAGTGTCTCATGGGGCATCGCATGCGATGACCTATGGACCTTATTATGGGACATAGTATGGACATGTTTCTTCACCTTGCGGAGGCGGGTATTCCAACCTGCTTATTCTCCTAATTATGGCTTTGTAGCTCCTACTAGTCAAGTTCCACCTCATTATGGTGCTTCCACATCACCCAATATGGGTCATATGGGAGGAGGGCACTATGGCCAAGGCCATGGTGGTAATCAACCCTATATGAACTAGGGAGCGGTCCATACACCTCATCATCCTAGGCTCCCTTTCCTTGCAACACTTAATCTTCCTGACTTATCGAGACTTATGAACGATCCTATGGCTAATGACCCGGCTTGGTCGGCTGTCCCTACCAAGCTTCCTTCGGACATACCTAAGTTCAAAGGCAAACTGGGAGAGGATCCGAGTGAACACGTTACTATGTTTCACCTATGGTGCTCTTCGAATTCATTACATCGGGACTTAGTCCGTTTGAGACTATTTCAACGCACCCTCACAGGGCCTACTGCAAAATGGTATATAGAGTTACCTAGGGGAACTTTTACTTTGTTTGACGACCTTGCGATGACTTTTCTTAATCACTTCCAGCTACCAATGCGCTATGATGTTGGTGCTGAACTCTTGTCGATATTTTGACAAGATAAAGCCACCCATATTTTTTATCATATTCAAGAGTGGCGTAGATGGAAGATATTAATTAAAGCCTTTATACCACCAAAGTTCCTTCTCGAGTGGTTCCTCAAGTCATTATTGCCGTATATAGTGAAGGATGTTTCCACATCCGGAGTGTACAATGAGGAACAAGTGATCTTTAGGGTGCAGGAACTGGACTTGATCTATGCTCAATCCAGTTTGTTGTATAAGATTATTCCCAACACTCCTCATTCCAGTTTCGATCCCAAAGTCAAACCTGGACCCCATGCCGATGGCATTGTGGGTTGTGCAAGTGCGAAACCTACAGATTCGGTTGCAAAACAAGTTAGCAAGTTGTCGCTCAACCAATCTGCTTCGGGACAAGCTATGACTTCGTCTCAACCCACCCAAGCGACGAATGTACTTTCTGTGCAATCGTCGAACCAGAAGGGTAACCAGCAGCCCGGACGAAATAGAAAAAAGGGTAAAAATAATAATCGAAAGGGTGGGTATAAGAATGAGAATGTTAACAATAATGACAAGAATGGTAAAAATGCTGGGGGGGACAATCAAGAGAAATGTAAGGTTAAATTCCCTTCCAATCTTTATAAGGATGATCACCTCACTTACTTGTGCCCTTGGATTGATGAAGCTTCGAGATTCTTAGCACAAGGCCCAGCTGTGCTAACGAACCCTTTACCGCATAACCAAAATATGAACTCGAAGTCCCATGACCAATCTAGTGAGAATGATCCACCAGAGTCTAGTGCTCGTGGGTGCATTAACATGGTTCGTGCTGCCAAGGTTGTGACTCATGCGAAAGATTATAGTTTGTCACAACCCAGCCCAGGAAAAGAGCCTGATCCACCAGGAACTCCTTTGCGCATTGAGAAACCTACGAATAAACCTGAGGCTGCACCTCGCATTCCTAAGGGATTCCTTAAGCATTTGGGGCATAATCCAAATTCCCAAGCCGCCCAGAATTATTCAATTGCCGAGGATTTGGGCCACACTCCTTGTGCAATGTCTGCATTGGAAGTGCTTCAGAGTTGTCCTTCGCAAAGGAAGGCGTTGCTTTCTGCCCTTGGTGTGAATGGAGATGATTCTTCCTCGGTGATCAAATTTGAAACCACTGAACTGCAGCCTTGCTTTCCCTACTATGTGTCTCTTTTGGTGCATGTAGAATGTCTTAATATGATCATCAAGTGTACTGTGATTAACGAGGGCTCTGCGGCTTCTGTGATGTCTTTGTCCTGTTGGAAGGGTCTAGGTTCTCCTGATCTGTCTAAATCAGCGACTATGTTAACTGCGTTTTATGGGAGATCTTTTAGGCCACACGGTATCCTCCCTTCCCTTAAAGTCCATTTGGGGTGGAAGACCGTTACGATAGAGGTTGAGGTGGTTGATGCACCCCTTAACTACAATCTCTTGCTGGGTAGGAATTGGATGTATAGTATGCAAGCCGTTGCTTCTTCTTTGTTCCGTGTTGTATGCTTTCGACATAACGGGAATATTGTAACGATTGATCAAATGGAATTCAAGAATCCATCTGTTACCACATATTCAGGAGCTACGATCCCGATCATTGAGCACTCTCAGCCGGCAACCAGGAGTGTGGGTGTAGGCATGTATCCATCCCTCATGGGAAGCTTTAGTTGTCCTGCATCGATCCTCATGATAGGATCTTGTTCCGATGAGGCTTCGACATCTACGACCTCGGTGTCTTTTCACATGACTCATATGGAAGATCCTTGGATTCTTCCTACACCGAGAACTTCGAGTGAGCCCATCAAGATGAGCATGCTGTTGCCTGCAGCTATGATAGCTTATCAAGCTAATCTCAAGAATGTTGTAGAGCCTTGTTCTTCCTCTTCACGGATAGAGGAGGAAGACCCCTATGTGCTGCTGACATGGGAAGTATAGTCTTCTCATGCCCATGACTACCTTGATACGGTTTTCCCTTCAGATGAAGCGATTATCGAGGCTATGTCTAGATTTGAGCCACCATGGGAGGAACTTCATCATAGATCATACTTTCTTCTAGCGCTTGACCGTTTGGAGCATGAGGATTATAGGGAGATTCTTAGTCATAAAGTTGGTAGGCCTATAATTCCATTAAGCTATCCTAGTCTGATGGCTGATGGAAACATGGCGAGCATATCGGCAACGATTCCTATCAACATTTCTCACAATCCTGGCACGATAGAGAATGTCGATATTGGGGCAGAATGTTACCATGCTAAGATTCTAGAATATACCGAGCTATTCAAGGAATTCCATGATATTTTTTCTTGGTATTACGACGAGATGCCAAGTATTGACCCTAGAATTATCGAACATGAGATTAATATTTACCCCAACACTAAGCCTGTTCGACAGCATTTACGCGCCGTGAATCCTAGGAAAGCACCCGCCATTAAGGAAGAGATAGAGAAGCTATTGAAAGCCAGTTTCCATCTATCCCGTTCCCTTGACAGAGTGGGTTTCAAACCCCGTTCCCGTGGATAAGAAGCAGGGAGAGATCCATATATGCATTGATTTCCGTGATTTGAATCGTGCCTATCCTAAGGATAACTTCCCCACACCATTTATAGATCAGATTTTGGATGAGTGTGCAGGTAGCGAGGTGTTCTCCTTTATGGACGTCTTTTCTGGGTATAATCAGATCCAGATTAAACCTGAGGACCAACACAAGACTGCATTTATTTGCCCTTGGGGAACATTTGCATATTGGAAAATGCCTTTCGGCCTTAAAAATGCCGGAGCTACATTTCAGCAGGCGATGACCTTGATCTTCCATGATCTCAAGTCTATTATTGAAGTATTTTTGGATGACCTCGCTGCTCATTCTCGTATGAGAATGCATCATCCCTATCACTTGATATTGGTATTCGAAAGATGTTAGCACTATTCAGTTAGACTCAATCCTCATAAGTGCATATTTTGTGTGAAGTCAAGTCATTTGTTAGGATTCATCATTTCGAAAGAGGGTATAAGAGTCGACCCTTTGAAGGTTGAGGCAATACTTCAGTTGTCTCCCATGAAGAATATTCGTCATCTTCAGTGTTTGCAAGGCATGGCAAACTTCTTACGAATATTTGTTGTCAACTTTGCCAATTTGAGTAGAGGCTTCATGCGTCTCTTGAAGAAGGATACTCCCTTTGAGTGGGATGAGCGAGCCCAGGAGTGCTTTGATGCACTTAAGCGAGCCCTAGCATTGGCCCCGGTGATTAGTCCTCGGGATTATAGCCATGATTTTCTATTATGTTTGGCCACGTCTTTAAAGACGATTGGTATGGTTTTGGTTCAAGAGGATGAGGAGCTCCAATAGCATGTCATATATTATCTGAGCCAAAACCTTATTGACACAGAGATTCATTATTCTCATGTCGAGAAGCTTGCTTTGGCTACCGTACATGCGGTTCAGCGTTTGAGACATTATATTCTCCTTCGCTAGACCTTGGTTGTGGACCATGTCAATCCATTTCAGTTCATCCTCACATGAAGGATGATTGGGGGAAAATATAATAAATGGATTGTCATTCTGCAATAATTTGATCTTGAGTTTGTTTCAGCAAAATCGAAGAAATCTTTAATATTTGCAGAGCTTATATCAGATTTCTTGAGCGAGGCCGAGAAGTTGGTTTGTGAAGATACATTTGTCGATGAACACATCTTCTTAATATCAATGTTAGAACCATGGTATGGGGATATCATAGTATATATACAAACACAGAGGACCCCTACTCACCTCTCGCAAGATGAATGACGACGATTACGTCACATTTCTAAGAACTACCTTATAGTGGACAATACTTTGTACCGTCATGGGGTAGATTCCATCTTACGACGTTGTTTAACTCATGATGAGGCTGAGGTAGTGCTTAATGATTGCCACAGAGGGGCATGTGGTGGTCATTTATCTCGGCTGTCTACAGCTCAAAATATTTTGAGAGCAGGTTATTTCTGGCCATCAATCTTTAAAGATTATGTTGATGTGGTCAAGAGGTGCCTCCCTTGCCAGGCGTTCGCACGTAATATGCGCTCGAAACCTGCCCCGTTACATCCCATTATCACCGGCGGTCACTTCACTAAGTGGGGGCTCGATTTTATGGATTGAAACCCAGCTCCGGCTAGGGGGCACCATCATATTATAGTGGCTGTGGATTACTTCACAAAATGGGCTAATGCTATGCCTACAGTAAAATCAGACGGTGAGATAGCCGCTCACTTTGTATTCAACCAAATCATTACTCGGTTTGGGATTCCGAAAGAGCTTGTCACTGACCATGGCTTGAACTTTCAGAACCGTATGATGGAAGAGTTGGCATCCAAGTTAGGGTATCCAAGCAAGAAAACTCCTCTTCTTACTACCCCCAAGTGAATGGATAGGTAGAGGTAGTGAATAAATCACTCAAATCCATTCTCCAACGAACCATCGCACAAAGCAAGACGAATTGGCACATTATGTTATATCCTGCTTTGTGGGCATATCGAACCGCAGTTAAGACTGCCACTGGTTTTTCTCCATATCATCTTGTACATGGAGTGGATTTGATATTTCTGGTTGAATGCGAGATTCCTTCGTTGAAGCTAGCTGTGGAACTCTTACCAGACAATTCACCTTTGGAGGAGCGTTTGGTTCACCTTGAGCAACTTGATGAGCAGCGTTGGGATGCCTTGGTGGCTCTAGAGGTTAATAAGCATCGCGTTAAGGTCCAATATGATAAATATGCCAGTCCAAGAGTGTTTAGTGAAGGAGACTTGGTCCTTTTGTGGGATCAACCGAAATAACCCTTGGGTGCAGGGAAGTTTAATCCTATGTGGCGTGGTCCTTACGTGGTCAAGCGTGTGTTAGAGAAGGGTGCCTATGAGTTAGTAGATTATGAAGGGATAGCTTTGGTGGAGCCTAGAAATGGGCTCTATCTCAAAAAATACTATGCATGATCTTTAGCCAAGGCTGCTTGTTGTATATTATTGTACAGCTTTGCGTAGTTAGGTCTTTTTCTTATCATGATCGGGTTTGTGATTAGTTTTCGTTTCTTTTGGTAGATGTCAATGGAATATTCCACCTACATAGGATTCATGGATGGTTCAATCCGTCACACTCAACACTCAGCCTCTGCTGCTTGGGTGATTTATACTCCTATGGGTCAAGTACTGTCTTCAGGAGGTGTATGTCTATGGCCATCTTCCAACAATGTTGCTGAATATAGCGCCATTATTGAGCTTCTACAGGATGCCATTCTACATGGTGTTCTATCTCTTGAGGTACGTCCTGATTCAGAGTTAGTAGTGTCACAGCTCAATGGTTTGTACCATTGGTGATGTAATCGGAGAAACCACAGTATCGAAATGACCAAGTTGACGTTTCGAATCCATATCAGGATCCATCATCAAGACAATTCGAATGTGGAGAGAGTGAGAACCCAAGTTAAATACTGGAACCAGTAGGTCAGCTGCGAAAACTAGGGTTTTCTAGGTCGGACAATATTTTTAATTTTAATTGGTTTCAAAGTGCACAGAAAATTTACTCGCTGCACCTAATTTTGGGGAAATTTTTTTTTATTTTTCGGGGAAAAATGTTTATATTATTAAATTTTTAAATTTTTATTTTCAAATTTTTTACAAAGCTGAATTAAGATAGTATGAAAAAAAAATTCGTGCACTTTGAAACCAATTAAAATTAAAAATATTGTCCGACCTAGCAAACCCTAGTTTCCGTAGCCGACCTACTGGTTCCAGTATTTAACTTGGGTTCTCACTCTCTCCACATTCGACTTGTCCTGATGATATATTTGAAACGTCAACTTGGTCATTTCGATACTGTGGTTTCTCCAATTACATCACCAATAACCTATCACCACATAAATTTGGCAACAGGGTTTGTACCATGTTAGAGATCCGGCATTATTAAGAAGGTTCTTACGTGTGAGATTGCTAGAATGGCAATTTGATAGTATAACATATATACACATTCCAAGAAATAATAATCAAGTTGCTGACTCATATGATAACTACGTGTTAGATTGGCATTTGTCTCATTCATAATAAATTAATCACAAACACAATATTTACGCATGTAAATAAATAAATCGATCACCATAAAAAAAATTATATACATCAAAAATGTGGTAATACATAGTGTCATAATACAAAATTGGGGATTTTCAGGCCACCATCATATGATACACGGTAGTACAAAACATATACACTCCCAGGTGTCTAATCCTATGGAGGAGGAGGAGGGTGGTGATCATGGAACATCACTACGGCTCTAGCTAGCCGTCGGAATAAATGCACCCATGCACGTGGTACACCCACCACCTGCCGCTATATGGCCTCAGGCAAGTCCTTGACTTGCGCCATGGAAACTCTATGATTCAGTCTCACAAAGTTGGTATGAATGCTCTAGAGCATTTGCTCCGCATCCACACTCGTGATGTCATCTCCTCGTCCCCTCCATCTATGACAAGGGAAGCCTTCTGGCCTCTGTGGTCCCACATCTGCATCCAAATGGTAGATGTCACTATGTATTGTCACGCAAAAACATGCCTTTTTGATTCCACATAATCAAGAAAATACAAAAAAATGAAATAACTCAAAAAATTTAAAAACAGTGAGGGTCGAGATTCATTACCTATATCACCATATTCCGATCCTGGTGGTAATGGCATGTCCAGATCCCCTCAGAAATCTATCCTCGCATAGGGGTAGTCATCTATAGCAACCATCTGTCATCGCCACCATGGAAAGAAGTTAGTTGGATATGGGTTGGCCACCCTACCACCCCCCAGTCTGCACATAGCATCTTCCCAACGCCGTTGGGCCGGATCTCGAACCCCGTGGAGAGGAATGTCCACTCTAGGGCTCAATCCTGGAACATGCTTGAAGAAAAACATGCTCAGAATACTGTTGAACACGAAGTTTCGTACCCTACCTGCCTTACACTCACTGAGCTGGTGTTTCATGTTGCTCAATAGTGTCATACTCCAGTCATAGATGGTGGGTCTCATACACTCCACCGCGTAGAACGTCAATGGTTGCAAGGCCTGATGGAGTGATGCTAAACCTGCTATCCTTCCCAGCGTCAATAATATGGCCTTTAGGCCCAGCACCTTTATACCATTGGTGGGGACTTGACTCCCCACCTTCTTAGTATCTGGGTAGCAGTACATAGCTATGTACTCATTGATAGTTAGACCACCACCTGGCCCACCTCGGGAACAAAGGTTCACCACCTCCCCTTGTCTAGAAAGACCCGTGATAAAGTATATGTCCTCCACCTCTATGGTGAGGGACATCCCATATATATGGAAGGAATCCGAGTCTGGATCCCAATAGTCTACCAACATCTGTAGAAGTCTTGGTTTGGCCCTCAAACCACCAAGACATTAAAACTTGTAGAGTCCGCATGCACGTAAAGCTTGCTGAGCCATTAAGTCATCCCTTACTGCTTCCTCTACTTCACCATGCTCATGCTCTCTCCATTCTAGCACCATCCTGCAATAAAAATTGGAAATTTGCCCATTATTTTAGTGTAAAACCATATGTGTGGCCTCATACGTGACTGTTTTGCAAACAGTCGCGTATGTACACGGGTTTGAGGCCCTTTTCTACGTATAGCCATCTCTATACGCCGAAAAAACCTTGATATCCGCATGGTCCGCAGCGCTCATGTAGAGATGGCCTAAAAAATTCATTTAACCATGAAAATCTAAAAAAACTATATCAAAATGAAAGAAGAGAGCATGAGCAAATACCTGGAAGAAACGGTTGTGAATTCTGCCGGCTGGATCTCCTGGAATTTGCAGTTGAAAATCAGAGCTCAAATGGGTAAAAGTTTCAAATCATTTATATTTTTTACTATTTATAGAAAAATTTTCAAATATTTGAAAATTTTACCCCCTTTCCTATAGTTTTGACATTTTCTAATCATTTTGGACTGTTTTTGACATAATTGGTGTTGTAGATGACCTTTTTTAGAGCCGTTTCAGCCATTGGATTGACCCGTTCATGCTTATCTCAGGTATCATGTCTAAACTGGCATATAGGTTAGGTTCACCACCATTTGCATTGTGCATGACCTTATGACCGTATCACCATGACCTTAGGTACGAACCCACTCTATTATGTCACGGAACCTTCTTGCTGCTTTAGAAGTGGCATAATGTGAGTGGTAGAGCTTCACCTTACGTGGGTACCCTAGTTAGCGCCTTATTTTCATTTGGTGCCCATGCCGATGTTTTCTCCTTTAGGGTGTGGGAGTCTGTTGTATAGTACTACCATGACATTTCACAAGATCCTCATACTCCTCTTGATCTTATGCTGGCCTATTTCCCTCAGGAATCCCTTATGTCAAGTTGTGAATGCATTATCATGAGATTTTCCTACCTTATTGAGCTTTATGCCAGCTCCCCTGACATTGTTTTCCAGCCATATAGCCCGAGCTTGTCTCATGTCTAGCCATGCAGAGGCATTTTTTATATCCTTCGCAGCTTGATTCCTTTTTTACCGGGAGGGGATTTTCCCTTGAGTGTCAATATCCTACACATGTATCCTTGCATTGAGCATAGGTATGTTCCACTTCTTGGAACTAGTTTGTTTTCCCTTATGACACTCGTCTCCTCCTAGTTTGTAACTATAAAGCTAGTTTATTCTTTTTTCAAGCTTTTCAAATAATTGAAAAAGTCCAAAAGAAAATCAAAAAACCAAAAAGCCGGAGAAGGAAAGATGTTATCTTTGGCAGTTGTCGAGTCATGTCGCCTTCGAACAGAGCACTGTATATCACATCCATTGGTTGGGTTATAGTTTGACTTTAGGAGCTGTACTCGTTTATCTGAGTTTATCTCCACTGACTGGTTAAGCTTCCAGTCCCTATGGAGCCTCTGTTGATGCCTCCTATGTCATAGAGATGTCCCAGTTTGTATATCGAGTCTATGCTGCCTTAATTTAGTCACCATATGCCGTTATGCTCTTGTTCGAAGGAAGTTGAAACTTGCGTCGGCCATTCCTCAGTTATATTGACTTTGCATGTCAGCCATTCCCAGTATAGTTACTAGTTCGTGCACTTTATGATCAAGTCCTTCCATATTATATAGCCTTGCTGAGTAACTCGTGTTGGATAATGGGGGATGCCTTAATGCCCTCCTTCTAGCAGATTTCATCCCATCGACTTCAGATCATTTATTCTGGGATTGGAATCTAGAGTCATGTTGAGTGCCTTGAGACTTGCAGTCATCAGTGGCAGGTTCTCTTGCCATCTACAATTTCTTGGGAATACATCAATGTCCCTTGATCGATGGATCCTCTCAAGTGTTTGACCTCAACACATTTATTCAAACTTGTTAGTTTTCACTCTAGTACCTTGATTCCCATTTTCATTATTGGTGGGTGATCTCACGTCTGTTAACGGTGTACATTAATGACCGGTAATCAGATGATGGACTACTATGTTTGACCTCGACACCTCTATTCGCATAGTAGGACATGTACTCGTAGCGGTTTGTGTAGAAGACTTTCTAGATTGGTGGAATCTCTTATATGCTACCTCCTTGATCGTGCCAGTGTTCATGATATTTCAGCCCTCGTGACTTGATTCCAGTATATGTCAGACATTTCCAGCCACTATGGAGATCTTGATCTGTTATATATCTTCAGCCATTTTGGAGATCATGGTCCTTTCTATATATTCATCATGGAGATTCTGATCTATGTATATTGTACGTGGCGATGACCACATATGTGACATCATGTATCATTCCTATTCATGGCCATTGTACTCTTATGTATCCAGGACTGCTATATGTACTTGTAGTTATGTGCAGAGTTGTATTATTTTACTATGTTGATTGGGTGGCTAGTCTTCCATTTGGGATCCTTCATCACTCCACTTCTAGGATGGAATTATAATGTATTTTGGCCATCGTATAACCCCTCTAACCTCACACATTAGGGGGCATCTGTTATAGCGGATTTCACCACTCTAGGTGAATCACACCTTGTATGGCCTTCCCCTGTCCCGCTGCAGACTCGTTAGACCCTATCGACCACTTTTTGTCCTTTGATGTTTCCTTGATCATCCCCACAAACATATGAAAAATGATATACACGGATTTTAAACCTATAACTGCGTACATACGCGGGTTTGACCCATATAACCACGTACATCGGGATGTGTGCATAATCCAAATCCTTTTGGAGTTTTCCTTGACATGGATCCAACTCATTCAACTCCTGGCCTTCCCTATGCCTTGAGATCGATCAGATTCGACCTTTCATTATCCCTTTGAAAGCTACATAAGGAACCCCTTGGTACATTGAAGGAATAAGAGAGAATTGAGAGCAACAAAACTATAGTCCATTGTTGCTGAAACTTATGCTTGAGTCTGCATCCCTTTGTCCCTTGGAGCACTTTTGTGTTCTTCTCAAGCTTACCTTTTTCTTGTGAGCTTGCTATTGAGAGATGGAGGATTGAAGTGGTGGATACCCAAGTGGGGGATTCAGTTTCTCCGATTCGCAGATGTGTCGTCAGAGGTTGTATCTTGTAATCTTTGATTTATATTAATAGAAATATATTTTCCTGTTCAATGATGTGTATTTGAATGAATATTTTATCCATGGGATTATGTCAAATGCTTTTACATTATTTATTATATATGCTAGAATAGATCTAACACCATGATATATAGTATGCTTGTATTGTTTACTTGTTGTTGAGGACGTGTTATAGAAATTCAAGCTGAAGATTGGAAAGCTCAACGGGGATCTACTTCAACTATCCAGAATAAGGTACGAGGTCTGATCCTTTAGTGTTAGACATTTAATTTCTATTGCATATTGGAAAGGATTGATTTCTGGAGTCAAGCTGTCTATTGTGGTACCCCAAGCCATAGGAATTTCTCTCCATAACAGCACCCATCTGTGAGCTTGTCATCCTCTATAGGCTTTCATCTTTAACCTTGTAGAAAAGGTTAAGATCTTAATCAAGCTCATCATGTATGTGTTATCCCATGGGTGTCTTCTAAGCTCGTACAAGGCCTTCTTTCATTTGCACACATGATTCTTCCTGTCATGTGTCTCAACTCCCACTGGTTGCAAATGTCTCTTTGTATTCTATGCCTTCAATTGGTGAGAAGCCTCGTGCTACGAATATTGCCTTGTATCCCACGATGTTTCCATCTACTGCATGATGAAACTATGAACTTCCCTTCATGTATCAATACTGTATTCTAGACATCATTCTTTTTGAACTAGTCTTCCCTTTCTTCTTGGTTACTTCTTCATAGTTGGAAGGTTCTGCATTAATGATGTCATTGCATTCGTCATATTATTCTTCATCTTGAATTGTTTTCACTTTTTCTTGGAAACAAGTCTCATCCTTCTTTGCTTGCAGGCGATTTTACACAATCTTTCCTACAAGTCAAATGCATTAGTTGTATGGTTAGAAACCTTTCATAAGGTATATTCATAATGAAAAATTCTTTTGCATCAAGATATATGATTATGCAACTATTTTAGCCAATACAACATTCTTCCATATCTCACAGAAACTTTCTAGATGCCTTCCATCTCTACCAGGACAACATTGAGATTGTGCACTAATCCAATATGTCAGGAAAGAGGTTTCATTCTAGATAAGTAGCAATGGAGAGTTGTATAGCACCATGAGATACTTATCCATTACATGCATATTAGTAGTATACTGTCGTTAATGCAAACATTCTATCATGCATAATACATCAACTGAATATAAACAAATGCATAACAAAACAATATCATGAAATGACAATTGAATACTTATCTTTATTTGTTTCGTTGAAAGACTCTTTCTTAAGTCTTCAGCTTCATGATATTCTTCATTCATCATTTCTTATCCAAATGCTAAGATGGATAAGAGTTTATTCAAGAGTGGAGTCCTTTGTATTCCTCATCACTTAAGGGATCTTCTTTGGATGGTGAGAGCTTGATCTTCAGTTGCTCCCATCTCCTCTTCTCTTATTATGAGTCGAACTTCTTCTTCTTCCCAGATTCTTCTGAAAGTAATCACTTCCTTCTGGCACAAATTCCTTGTATGAATGAATCCCATGATCCTGGGAGGCCATTCAAGGTGGCTATCACCACTTCTGCATTCTCCACTTCTTCTTCTACTGCTACAAGTTGTTCTTTAATTTGAGAGACCCTCTGCATTTTGGATCTTCACATTCTTCAACTATTTTCTCAAAGTCATATTCCTATTTATGTTCTTCCCTTCAAATAGCTTGGTTAAGGAATCAAACATCTCTTTCTGTGTCTTTAGGGAATACATTTGTGGTATAAGGTGATCTGTGATTAAACTAGCAATGATCTTTTTGGACTTGACCAAGTTCTTCTGGTGTAAGGATTTTAGCCTCATCTCCCTCTAGAACTGGAACCTCTCTACTTATGTAGGTGTCCAATTCATTTTCTTCAGAGAGATCAATTACTTCCATGCTTGGAAGTTGTAATCTTCACCAATATTATCATCAAGCTGATGTGATAGATCACTTGGAAATGAGAACCTCAAATGAAAATTGAAAAAGATTAGATCTTACCGATTTGAGGTGTCCGTGCTGGTTCCAGAGCTAGCTGATCTAGGGTTTGTTAGAGAAACCCTAATTTTAAAAACTTGGAATATTTTAGATATGATTAGATAGAAATATAGACCTCTTCAAGGTGATCTATCCAATGTACTCCTATTCTGAAAACAGTGGAGGGAAGCTCCCGGAACAGGATCCCCTAGTTTTCCAATTTCTTCTGCAGAAATTCATGATACTGTTTCTAAGGTATCTATGTAATTACTACTTTTATATGTGTGAAAATTCACACTAAGGTATCCTCACCTATCCCTGTTCCAACACCATAGTTTTCATTAGAATTGGTTTCACCAATTGAGACTTATGAGCAGTTTCCCAAGGTGACCTATTTTAGGACTGTTCAAAATGGTGAAGTTGTACGGACTGTCAAATTTCATTGTTTCATTTTCGGGGTCTAAAAATTCTACCACAGAAGTTATAGTCCATTTCCTTTCTGGAACATCTTGATAAATTTCATTTGGACCTTTTCATCCCGAGATATAGTAATTCACCCCAGGTGTCCTGTTTAGGGATGAATCCTGGGAGAGGCTGGAACCCTAACTTGGATGAATCATATCTCCTAGAATACAGTGAATCTGAGGCTAAAAATTGGACACAGTGTACATCGGGACTTTATATTCGACCTATGAAATTTTTGGCCCCTGATACTTCTTAAATCCCAGGATATAGTGAATTTACCAAAACGTATCCATTTTACTACTTAGGGTTTTTCCAACGCGGGGTCAAACTAGGGTTTGACTTTCCCAGAGTTACATGTAACCAAAAATATCGACCCAGGTGTTACAGCTGATTTTACCACACATGGTGAATCACACTTTTATTGCCTTCTCTATCCCTCTATAGACACTTTAGATTCCATGGACCATTTTTGTACCTTTGATGTTTCCAAGATCATCCCTAAAAACATGCAATTAGTGCCATACACGACTTTTAATCCCTTTCTCGCGTATATATGCGGATTTGAACCTTAAACCCACATACATCGGGATGTGTGTAAAAGACCAAATAATTTTGGAGTTTTCCTTGATGTGGATCCAATTCACATGTCTCTTGGCCTTCCTTATGCCTTGAGATCGCTCAGATTCAACCTTCCATTACCCCATTGAAGAGCTATATAAGGAACCCTTTGGATACATTGAAGGGGGAGGAATTGAAGAGAAAGAAAACTATAGTCCATTGTTGCCAGAGCTTATACTTGAGTCAGCATCCCTTTGTCCCTTGGAGCACTTTGTGTTCTTCCCATGCTTTCCTTTTGCTTGTGAGATTGTTATCGAGAGATGGAGGATTGAAGTGGTGGAAGCCGAAGTGGGGGACTCAGTTTCTCTAATTCGCAGATGTGCTGATAGAGGTTGTCATGATTGTAATATTTGTTTTATATCAATAGAAATATCTTTTCCTATCCAATAATGTGTATTTAAATGAGTATTTGATCCATGGATGCTTGTAAATGATTATATGTTATTGATTATATATGCTAGAGTAGGTCTAACACAATTATATATATAGCATGCTTGTCTTGTTTTCTGAATGTTGAGGAATCAAATTGCTAATACAAGCGAGAGTGGAAAAGCTCAATGGGAATGTACATCAACCATATGGAATAAGGTACGAATCGAGATCCTTTAGTGTTATATGTTTGGTTTCTCTTGCATATAGGGAAGGATTGATTTCTGGAGTTAATATGTCTTTTGTGGTACCCCAAGCCATAGGAATTTCTCTCTGTAACAGAATTGGCGATTCCACTGGGGAGGTCCTAGTCATTTTTCCTTTGGGGGTTTTTATCCGCATTCAATGTTCTTGAATTGCTCTGATTTCTTTATTTCTGAGTCGATTATGGGGGCATGTTTTCCTAGTAGTGTCTGATAGGAGTCAATTTTGTCTCAACTTATCTATTTTCCTTCATTTCTATCTCTTTTTCTTCTTGTACGTGAGTTTTTTCCTCACAGTCGCGTGTACACACGGTTTTGACTGAGATATCCACGTATATACATGGGTTTTCTACACATAGTCGTGTATGCCCTGAGTTTTTCCTTTTAGAGGAATATTGAGTGTTGCTGTGTGAGTTTTGATGATTGCTGAGTCTCCTTAGATGCTTCTAGAGTATGTATACACCTCTATTTCTGACCAGAGATGCCTTTTAGGGTTTTTTTTTTTTAAAGAATGTTCTTGTTATTGCATTTTCGATTTTTTGTTTTGGGATTAGTGCATTAGGTCTCTTTTACCTTAATGCTTTGCGTGGGTGCTGATTGATAGTGCTTGTAGAGTCTAGGGGTGGTAGAGTCATTATTTTGCTTTATTATCTCATTTTTATTCAAAAAATCCAAAAATATTTGCTTCTTTGCATCATTATGCATCATTACACTTTGCATTTTGCATGGTACTTGCACTAGGTTTGCTTAGAGAAGTATTAATCAAGATTTCATATAGGAATGATTGCATTTGTCATTTGAAGAAAATTTTGCATTTCATGTGGTAGCATGCCCTATTTTTCATTCAACACAATGCATTTGCATTGATTGTTAGGTGTGCATTTTACTTCATGTTGTGTTATAACACCATTGGTTGCATGATCATCTACCTTTTTGATTAATAATCCAATTAAAATTAAGTCTTAATTAAAATGGATTACACTATTTTCTTTTATAGGGTACACCAACAAGATTAGGTTTTAGGGTCTTGGAATAGTTCATTTCTAGTAAATTCTCCAAGACCACTAAACAAAATATAAATGTGTCTGTCCAGGTGAGAGTGTGGAATTCCTTGGTATAATTAGTGTTTCTTAGGATCCTTCTCTTACAAGGGAGTTAAGCATGAGGCAGTGTGAGTGGTTATTGATTGGGATGACCCCTAGTCATAACTGAGTAACACTAGAGATATTTCTAGGATTGTATTTGTATCTGGGGGCTCTTTCAAGAGTTTCAGGCTTTGCTACCCTACCCATATGGTCAATCCCACCTGCGACTATCTTCCTAAGCATTGATTATATTGAGGTGACCTTAGTTGCCTTACCTAGGTTATCAAGGGGGTACTTCATAGGGGGCTATTCTGCAGGTGTCCCAGCCAGGTTGGGGTTAGACAGCATAGTCGCTATACGCGTTGAAGCTGAGGGCCACAATAATTGGTTACGAACATCCGCTTATTGTGTATGGGAGTCTCATGCCTCTCCTAGGTGATACATTCCTGCTTCATTTGGGAGCTCACATATCCTACCCTTGTTTGCTTATGATTGGATTTAGATTATATAGTTGTATGCTCTGTGCATGTTGGCTTGCTTAGGGTTTACGTAATTAGAAGAGTCTTTTCCATTTTTTGAGTCATTGTGGATTTGGGTGCGGCACTTCATCGTTCTCATCGTTTAGCAGGACTTCCACCTTCTACATATCCTCCTCCTTTGGGAGAGAGAAACAGACAGTCTAGGAGGACTAATTCTCACATTGATTCACACATGATGGGAGATCATGAAAATGAAATTCTTGAGTTGTCTTCTCCACCTCACGAGGTTGGGGAATAATATCCTATTCATTTATATGATCCTTCACCTAATATACCTATACACTCTGGGTATGATCCCTCATTCACAAGTCGTCAATATTGGCTTCCGGGCAACGAGACTCATCATGAACCTACGAGCACTAGTTGTGTTAGTTATGGCATGTCTGGTATCCCTGCACATGATTCAGCACAGCATGCCGAGTCGAAATTTGAACCTCACACTACGCCTAGGGGCACTCCTATTCATTTCCATGTGGAGATATTTGGGAACATGAGTCACATTCACCCTCCATCCTGGCAATGGAGCCTACATCACACGTTCATCCTAGACCTGGTGTTAGTATTCCTATTCAGATACCAGAACCAAGACGAGTGACTATAGGGAATATCACTTACATCACTTCACATGTCCCTTCATCCTCTATTCCTAGCTCTTCGAATGTTATTCCTCCCCCTCATTCATGTCGTCCTTCTGGACGGAATGTTGCTACTAGTCATGTTCATACTGTAGCTACTTGCGTAGTCATGTCTCAAAGTCAAGTACCTCATGTTGTCTCAGGAGGTCATATTCCTACTTCTAGAACGTCCTATGGTCTATCACAGGGAGTTCCCCATATTCCTACTTATGGAGTTTCTCATGGGACATCTCATGGGACATCTTATGGAGCTTCTCATGGACAATATTATGGATTGTAGTATGGACAAGGTTATTCACCTTATGGGTATAGGTATCAACAACCCGCTCACTCCCTAAATTATGGAATTGTAGCTCCACATAGTCAAGGTATACCACATTATGGTGCTTCCATGCCACCCTACACGGGTCAAATGGGAGGAGGATACTATGGCCATGTCCATGGTGGTTATGGTAATCAGTCTTATGTGAATGAAAACTATCAGGGAGCGTGGCATCAACCTGCTCAACCTAGGCTCCCTTTCCTTGCAATGTTAAATTTACCCGACTTGTCGATACTAACGAATGATCTGGTATCTCATGACCTGGCTTAGCTGGCTGGCCCTAACAAGCTTCCTTTGGCCATTCCCAAATTTGAGGGAAAACAAGGAGAATATCCTAGTGAACATGTTACTACATTTCACCTTTGGTGCTCTTCTAATTCCTTACATGATGATTTGATCTGTTTAAGGTTGTTTCAATGCACCCTCACCGGGCCTGCAGTGAAATGGTACATAGAGTTACCAAGGGGGGCATTCATTTCATTCGATGACCTAACTATGACTTTTCTCAATCAATTCCAACTCCCAGTGCGTTACGACATTGGTATTGAACTCTTGTCAACATTTCGGTAAGACAAAGACACACATATCTCAAACTATATCCAATACTGGTGTAGACGGAAGAGATTGATTAAAGCCTTCATACCGCCAAAGTTTCTCCTTGAGTGGTTCCTTAAATCGTTACTGCTTTATATAGAAAAGGATGTTTCTACATCCTAAGTCTAGAACAAGGAACAAGCCATTTTTAGGGCGCAGGAATTGGATTTGATTTATGCTCAATCCGGATTGTTATATGAGATCATTCCTAACACTCCACGTTCTAGTTTCGACCCTAAGGTCAAACCTAGACCACATGCCAATGGCATTGTTGGTTGTACGAGTTCCAAACCTGCGGATTCGGTTGTGCAATAGGTGAGTCAATTGTCTATCAACCAATCTACCTCGGAACAAGCCACGGCTTTGTATAAACCCACCCAAATGATGAGTGTGGTTTTGGTACAATTGTCAGACTAGAAGGGTAACTAGATACCCGGAAGGAATAAGAAAAAGGGAAAAAACAATCGTAAGGGTGGGAATAGGAATGAAAATTCCAATTTTAATGACAAGAATGCCCGCAATGCTAGGGGGGAAAAGCATTCTAAATGTAAGGTTAAGTTTCCTTGCAAGTTGTGTAAGGATGACCACCTCACTCACTTGTGCCCTCGTATGGAAGACACCTCAAGGTTCATAGCACAGGGCCCAGCTGTGCTGACCAATCCTTTACCCCATAATAAAAATATGAACTCAAGGACCCATGATCAGTCTGGTGGAGATCAATATCCTTCGAAAGCTAGTAGTGGTCATGGTTGCATCAACATGGTGCATGCTACTAAGGTTGTGACTCGTGCGAAGGACTATGGTTTGTCAGAACCAGACCTTGGAAAGGAACTTGCTCCACCTGGGAGTCCTTTGCCTATTGAAAACCGTGCGGATAAACCTAAAGTCACACCTTGCATTCCTAAGGGAGTCCTAAAGTGTTTGGGACACAATCCTAATGCCTGAGCTACCCAGAACTATTCTGTTGTCAAGGATTTGGGCCACACTCCTTGTGTGGTGTCTGCAATTGAAGTACTTCAGAGTTGTCCTTCGCAAAGGAAATATTTTCTTCCTACTCTTGGTGTTAACAATGATAACTCTTCCTCCATCATCAAATTTGAAACCATGGGACTACAGCCTCGCTTGCCTTACTATGTGTCTCTCTTGATTCATGTAGAATGTCTTAACATGACCGTCAAACGCACTGTGATTGACGAAGGCGTTGTTGCTTCCATGATGTCTTTATCGTATTGGAAGGGTTTGGTTTCCCCTTAGTTGTCTAAATATGCTACCATGTTGACTACCTTTGATGGTAGATCATTTTGGCCACATGGGATTCTTCCTTCTCTTAAGGTCCATTTGGGAGGGAATACCATTATGATCGAGGTCGAGGTGGTTGATGCACCCCTTGATTACAATATATTACTGGGTAGGAATTGGATGTATAGTATGCAAGCCATAGATTTTTATCTATTTCCAGTTGTATGCCTTCCATTTAATGGGAATATTGTTAGGATTGATCAAACATCATTCAAAAATCCGATTGTTACTACATCCTCGGGAGCTTCCATCCTGATTATCGATCATTCTCAGCTGGCAACTGGGAGTGTGGGTGTTGGCATGTATCCATCCCTTATGGGAACTGTTTGTGCCAGAAATTGTTTCCAAGGCTATGAAGAAACAAGCCAACACAATCTCAAAAAACTCAATAAAGTAAACTAGGTTTTAGGGTTTCTGAAATGTTTTCTTGGTTGTAAAGTTTGGTGACAAACAGGGAATACACTCATGAACCAAATAAAAACTGAATCATAAGCAAGGAAAGACAGAGAGGCACCATATAATCACTAGAATCCAACAGAACATGATATTGAAGTTCATTCATAAAAGATAAGCATTACCAGCATACAAACATTGACCAGCAATGAATTTATTAGTTAAGCAACTAAAGAAGTCAAAAATGAAGCCAACATACAAACTGAAGGGTGAAAAGGATCATATATTTCATAGTCTATCATCAAATAAATATAAGAGTTATGATACTTAGCTCACAAGCAAGTCCAAAAGACCTCTTGAAGTCCTCCAAAAATCGAACCCTTTGCTCTCTTTATCATCTATCTAAATACTGTTTTTACAAAATCAGTTAGGGTCTAAACCCTAACTGCCCTCAACCAACTCATCAATGGGATAAAGTGAGATTATATTTACAAAATAAAATATTTCTTCAAAAGCATAACTAATAACTCACTAACTAAAGTGTTTCTCTAAAAACATAACAAACAACTGACTGACTTAACAAACTCAAAGGTATTTTGCAGCCTCAGCTAGTAATGCTATTCCATCCAAAGCTTGGGATTTTTTCCTGGCTCTCTTTTGCTCCTATTCCATGTCTACTAACCTTCTTGTGAGTTCTTCATTCTGCTTTTGTAATATTTGAACATTCAGCTTCAAATCTGCACAATGCAAATCATTGGTTCTCTTCCTCTTCAGGGCTTCTTTGGACACTACAATCAACTCTTGAAAATGCTCATTAACTTCTTGAAAATCCTCCCTAAGTCTTCTATTTTCTAGGATCAGCCCATCATTAGTCTCCTGCATGTAATCCATTTGATGTCTGTATTGTTTAATAGTTCTTTGCAGGTTCTCCCTGTCTGAATCAAAATCCTCCCCTGTTGTGGTATCTTGTACATCACTGGGCATCCATGGTATATTAAGCTTCATGAAAATGTCTGCATCTTCTTCTAATAGATCTGTAGAAATATCAGGAATACTAGGGTTTTCCTGAGTGTCTGTTTCCTTAGGCATAGTTTCATCTATTAACAGCTGGTCATCATCATAAGAAACTTCAGTTTCTTTTTCCTGTTGCTGTTTCAACAGTTCATTTCTTAATTCAACAAATATTGCAGATAGCTTAGTCTCAGCGTGACTTGAGTCTTCTACTGACTGTAATGACTTTTTTCCTTTTGCAGGATGAAGAAATGAACTTCTTACAACTGTTTCTTCTTCCTTTTACTGCTCACTTTGTCAATCTTTGATTTTTCATTAGAAGAAACATCATCAAGAACAATCACCTCTTTCGTGATAGCTTCTGTTGTTTCCCTATCCGGCACAGGCTGCTCCCTTTTTTGTGTAAACAATGAATATTTACCTTTATTGTCAACTGAAAATTTTTGAGGTTTATTGTCATCCTTCAAGGGCTCTGGTGCTTCTTCAAGTTTAACCTCTTTCTTGTCTTTAGACTTGATCTTCTGACCTAGTTTCCTAACTAGGGTTTTCCCCTTATCCACCTACTTTTTGATTTGTTGTTCCTCTTGCTTGATTTGAAAACCAGTCCAGAAAAGGAAATAATTCCATTTATTCCCTTCCTTTTGTAGAGCAGTACTAATGATGAGCTTAATCAAGCCATGGTGGAAGATGGATTGTGAAGTATGATCCTGATGCCCCTTGACTCCACTGGACATCTTCTGCAGACTTTTGAAAAGGAAGAAAGGAAGGTTCATTTTGGATTCACCAACCATATGCTGTAAAAACCTAAAATGGTATTTGAATACATAGGCATATCTTCCTTCATAGGTGATATAGCTTTGCAATATTCTAATGGGTTCCACCCACTCACTTCTGAAATTTTGGATTAGTATGCCTTTGCTCCAGTCTGGAGTAATATTAGGTAACAGGTACCTCTGGGCATCAAAAGTGAAAGGAAACTTTTTGAACCACTTTTCACCTTCATTTTTTATTCCTATAGCTTTTTCAATTAGCTCCACTATCAACTTGAACCTCAATGTATCAAAAACTATCATGTCCTGGTTATAACTTTTGGCAAACTGATAAGAGACTTCAGTATTGTAGCCATCGATCTTTTTGAAGAAATCTAGCCACCCAGCATTCTGGAAAATCTCTACACAACCTGGGAATTTCTCAATCCAGCTTACATAAGTGGGCTTAGCCCTATTTATTTTTCCACTTTTACCCATCTGCTCTCAATGGCTGAAACTCTGTGTACTTCTAAGGTTTTGTCAATGACCTAACAACTGCTTTTTCCTCCTCAAGCCTCTATGGTTTTGATAATCAGCTTTCCCCAATCTTCCTTGACTATTTTCTTTTTGTTTTTTTTAATGTAGGATAAGCTTTACCATAGGATCAAGCTATTTAGGTCACAGAGTGCTCCACATTCTTCACTAAAACTGCTGGTGAAATGAGCTATCATCCCAGGTGCTCATTTAGATACTAGACCATCTCCAGAAAGTATAACAGCACCTGTGTATTGTATTTCTGTACAAAAGTAACCCTTAATTCCTTCTAATGCAACTTATGAGCAATATTTGTGCAGAAAATATTTTGTACAAGTGATCTCAGATGCGAGCTCCTTAGATCAATTTGTGGTTTCTAAAATCAACTGGAGATTGTTTATCTAGTAGATGAGAAGATATAAGAGTGGTCTTATGTTTGCTCAGTTTCTGCTCCCCCTTGCTCTTATCACCACAATCAGTCAGCTTTAGCACCAAATAAGACTAGGTCTTCATATACTTTCATATATTCAGCTCCTTCGTTACACTGTTTACAGGTAGCAAATCAATTTTTTTTAAAATTTGGATACCACAGAATACACTTCACCCTGTCATCTTTTCAAGTTTTGAAAAGGTACTGGTTCAATTTAATGCTACCTTTCAACCTTCCACTTGCCACAGCATCTCAAAATATCTTGAACAGATATCTCTTTGACATGAATCTTTTTTAAGAGCATAACTTAATGTTTTTCTTAACCAATTTTAACAAAACAGACTTTACTGAGAAAGCTCCAATTTAACAGCTATCATGGAATACCTGATTTATGTCTTACTGTAGTAGCTTAAAATCACTACTGAGCTGTCTGATTGTCCAATTTAGCCATACAAGTGTCTTCATGCGTTCAATTTGATTCCAGGTGGTAAGACGAGAAAGCCCTAATTTCCTGTGTAACTGTGAATACCCCAACTCTGCTCTACTACAACAACTTCTGGATTTTTGCCAAATGTCGTTGCTCCACTAAGTCTTCAGCTTCACATTGCATATATGGAATAACTTCCCTCACATAAAACTCAGTCTCTACCTCTATCTATCATGATAAGCTGCGTTCTAACTGATGATTATCACGATCTCTTCCACGACACGAACCCACCTGTTTTCATGATAATTACTGGAGCAAGACATAGAAAAATACTTAAATCATGCGATTAGTCACTTAGGAATTGAAATCGTGTGAAAATTCAGCTTAAAAAACCATAATTTCTATGGGCGCGATATTCTTGTAGTGCCACTGTGTTAATTTTTCATGGTTGCGCTACAAGAATAATTTGAATTCAATTTTGGCGCATTTTTAAACCTTTTTTCCACTTTGCATGAGGTTTAAGTGATAACTATGCTCATGATATGATTTGTGAATCCATTATTCAACATAATGACCTTTAGAACCCCTCAAAAAACCTAAAGGAACAAAAATAAATAAAAAACCTGAAGGCAAAAAACTTGAAAATTTCACTAAAAACCAAAAATTTCCCAAAGTAAGTAAAAGTACAAACTCAAATAAGCAATCTTAGAATAAAATGGAAATCAAAATATAAAATTAAGAGAAACAAGTTCATGACTTAATAGGAACCTTTAGTTGTCCTACACCCATTCTTATGATTGGGTCTAGTTCCAGTGGGGCTTCGTATTCATTGAGTTCAGTGTCTTTTCACACTACCCATATGGAAGATCCTTGGATCCTTCCTACACCGAGTCCTTCGAGTAAGCCTATCGAAATAGACGTGCTGTTGCTTGTAGCAATGATAGCATATCAAGTGAATATTGAATGTGTTGCACAACCTAGTCCTTCCTCTTCGCGGACGGAAGAGGAGGACCCATATGTGCTGCCTACATGAGCAGTTGAGTCTTCTCACACACATGATTGCCTTGATAGTGTTTTTCCATTAGATGAAGCTATTATTGAGGCCATGTCTGGGGTTGAACCACCTTGGGAAGAGTTACATCATAGATCTTATTTTCTTCCTAAGCTTGACCGTTTGGAGTGTGAGGACTTTAGGGATATTCTTAGTGAGAGAATTGGTAGTCCCATGGTTCCATTGAGCTCTCCTGGTCTGATGGCTAATGGAAACATGGAGAATATATCTCCTACCATCCCTATCAATATCTCTCGTGATCTTGGCAAGATTGAGAATGTCTATATTGGGGAAAAATGTTCCCATGCTAAGATTCAAGAGTATACCAAGTTTTTCAAAGAGTTTCGAGATATATTTCCTTGGTCATACGAGGAAATGCCAGGTATCGACCCTCATATTGTCGAATATGAAATCAAGACCTACCCAGGTGCGAAGCCTGTTTGACAACACTTATGTGTGGTGAATCCTAGAAAA
Organism: Pseudotsuga menziesii; assembly: GCA_001517045.1. NCBI lineage: Eukaryota > Viridiplantae > Streptophyta > Pinopsida > Pinales > Pinaceae > Pseudotsuga > Pseudotsuga menziesii. The sequence goes on from LPNX010797649.1 coordinate 237,458, forward strand.
TCACCCGTGATTAAGGCTGAGATAGAAAAGCTATTAAATTTTTTTTTATCTATCCCGTTCCCTTGACGAAGTTGGCTTCAAACCCCATTCTGGTTGATAAGAAGTAGGGAGCGAACCATATATGTATTAATTTTCATGACTTGAATCATTCCTGTCCTAAGGATAATTTTCCCACACCATTTATTGATCAAATTTTGGATGAGTGTGTGGGAAGTGAGGTATTTTCCTTTATGGAAGGATTTTCCAGATACAATCAGATCCAGATCAAACCCAAGGACCAACATAAAACTGCATTTATTTGTCCTTGGGGTACCTTTGCATATCGGAGGATGGATTTCATCCTTAAAAACATTGGAGCCACATTTTAGCGGGCTATGACCTTGATTTTCCATGATCTCAAATCAATTATTGAAGTCTTTTTGGATGACCTTGCTGCTCATTCTCGTTAGAGGATGCGTCATTCCTACCATTTGAGATTAGTGTTTGAAAGATGCTGTCATTACTTGGTTAGGTTAAATCCTCATAAGTGCATCTTTTGCATGAATTCTGGTCACTTGTTAGGGTTCATTGTCTCCAAGGAGGGTATAAGAGTCAATCCCTTAAAGGTTGAGGCAATACTTCAATTGTCTCCCTCAAGAAACATTAGACATCTTCAATGTTTGCAAGTCATGGAAAATTTCTTGTAGAGATTTGTGGTTAACTTTTCCAATTTGACTAAAGGATTTATGCATCCTTTGAAGAAGGACACTACCTTTTGCTGGGATGAGTGAGCCAAGGAGTCCTTTAATCCACTTCAACAATCCTTAGCATCAGCCCTCGTGATTAGTCCACCCGACTATAGCCATGACTTTTTGCTTTATGTGGCTGCGTCCATGGAGATGATTGGTATGGTTTTGGTTTAGGATGATGAGGAGCTCCATGAGCATGTCATGTTGTATATCATTTGAGTTGAAACCTTGTAGATGTAGAGATCCATTATTCCCATGTGGAGAAACTTGCCTTAGCTACCGTTCATGCAGTTCAAAGATTGAGACACTACATTCTCCTTCGCCAGACCTTGGTGGTAGCCCATGTCAATCCATTCCAGTTCATCCTCACTAGAAGGATGATCAAGGGAAAGTATAATAAGTGGATTGTCATCTTGCAAGAATTCAATCTCGAGTTTGTTTCGACAAAATCGTTGATTTTTGCGGAGCTTATATCTGATTTCCCAAGCGAGGAAGAGGAGGAAGTTTGCGAAGATACATTTGTCGATGAGCACATTTTCCTAATCTCAACTTTGGATCCATGGTATGGGGATATCATCATATATTTACAAACATTGAAGGTCCCTACTCACCTCTTACGGGATGAATGACGACAGTTACATCATGTATCCAAGAACTACCTTATAGTGGATAACACATTGTACCGCCATGGGGTAGATTCTATCTTACGTCGTTGTTTAACTCATGAGGAGGCTGAGCTTGTGCTGAATGATTGCTAAGGAGGAGTGTGTGGTGTTCATTTATCTAGGCTTTCTACAGCCCAAAAAATATTGAGAGAGGGTTATTTTTGGCCATCGATCTTTAAAGATTGTGTCAATGCGGTCAAGAAGTGCCACCCCTACCAGGTGTTTGCATGTAATATGCGCTCACATCCTGCCCCGTTACATCCAATTATCACCGCCAGTCCCTTGACTAAGTGGGGGCTTGATTTCATGGATTACAAGCCAGCTTCAGTTGGGGGGCATCGTCATATTATAGTGGCTGTTGACTATTTCACGAAATGGGCTGAGGCTATGTCCATGGTTAAATTCGGTGGTGAGACATCCACGCATTTCGTATTCAACCATATCATTACTCGGTTCAATATTTCAAAGGAGCTTGTCACTAACCATGGTAGGCACTTTCAGAATCGAATGATGGAAGAGTTGTTCTAGAAGTTAGGGTATAAGCAGGAGCATTCATCTTCTTATTACCCTCAAGTGAATGGACAGGTTGAAGTAGTGAACACATCACTTAAGTCCATTCTCCAATGAACCATTGCACAAAGCAAGATCAAATGGAATATCATGTTATATCCTTCTTTGTGGGATTATAGAACCATGGCTAAGACTGCCATCGATTTTTCTCCATATTAGCTTGTACATGGAGTGTAGTCTGTCTTGCCAGTTGAATGCGAAATCCCTTCATTCAAGCTAGCCATAGAGATTTTACCAGACACTTCCCCATTGGAGGAAAGTTTGGTACACTTAGAGCAGCTTGATGAGCAGCACCGAGATGCCTTAGTGGCTCTAGAAGTAAATCAACGTCGCATTAAGCTCCAATATGATAAATATGTTCGTCTGAGGAGGTTTAGTGAAGGAGATTTGGTCCTTTTGTGGGATCAAGATAAAGAACCCTTGGGGGAAGGAAAGATTAATCCCATGTGGCATGGTCCTTACGTTGTATAATGTGTGTTAGAGAAGGGCGCCTATGAGCTAGTATATTATGAGGGGACAGCCTTGGTGGAGCCTAGAAATGGGTTCTTTCTTAAAAAGTACTATGCATGATCCTTAGCCAGGGCTGATTATCGTATATTATTTTACAGTGTTTTGCATAGTTAGGTTTTTTCTTATGGTGATCGAGTTTGTTGATTATATTTCGTTTCTTATGGCAGATGTCAATGGAGTCTTCCATCTATATAGGATTTGTTGATGGTGCTAGTCGTCACACTCAACACTTAGCCTCTGCTACTTGGGTGATTTATACTCCTACGGGTTAGGTATTGTCTTCAAGAGGCGTATGTTTACGACCCTCTTCAAACAATGTTGCTGAGTATAGTGCCGTTATCGATCTTCTATGGGATGCCATTTCGCATGGTGTTCTCTCTATTGAGGTACGTCTTGATTCGTAATTAGTAGTGTCATAGCTGGATGCCTTATATAATGTTAGGGATCCAACATTATTACGAATATTCTTACGTGTGAGATTGTTAGAATGACAATTTGACAACATGACATACATACATGTTCCAAGAATTTATAATCAAGTTGTTTACTCATATGGTAACTATGTGTTAGGTTGGAATTTATTTCACAGACCATAAGCTCATCACAAACATACATTTTTACACATGTAAATAAATAAAATTGATCATCGTAAAAGTGACTTCATAATACATAAGTGTCATAATACAAAAATGGGGCTTCTGAGCCACCAAAATATAATACACGTTAGTACAAAAATGTGTCACTCCCAGGTATCTAATCCCGGTGAGAAGGAGGGGGTTCTGATCGTGGAAAGTCACTATGGTTCTAGCTACCCATAGAAACAACCGCACCCATGCTTGTGGTACCCCAACCACCTGACGCTGCATGGCCTCAGGAAAGTCCTCAACTTGAGCCATAGGTAATCTGTGTGTCAGCCATACAAAGTTTGTGTGGATGCTCTGGAGCGTCCGCTCTGCATCCACACCCATGATGTCATCTCCTCGTCCCCTCTGTCTATGATGAGGGAAACCGTCAGGCCGCTGTGGTCCTACATTTGCATACATATGACAGATTGTCACTATGTGTCGTCACACAAAAACATGTCTTTTGGTTCCATATATCAAAAAACACAAAAATAATTAAATAATTCCAAAAAAAAACTTTAAAAAGAGGGTTGGGATTCGTTACCAATGTCACCGTATGCTGCTCCTGGTGGTAGGGGCATGTTGGGATCTCCCCAAAAATCTATCTCTACATAGGGGTAGTGATCGATGGCAACTATCTATCGCTGCCACCATGGAAAGAAATCAGCTTGGTAGGGGTTAGACACCCTACCTCCGCCCAGTATGGGCATCTCATATACCCAACGTCGTTGGGCTGGATCTCAAACCCCATGAGGAGAAATGTCAAATCTAGGGCTTAGCCCCAGAACACGCTCGAAGAAGAACATGCTCAGTATACTGCCAAAACTGAAGTTTTGTACCTTACCCATCTTACAGTAATTGAGATGCTACTTCATGTTACTCAATAGCATAGTACTCCAATCATAAACTGTGGGTCTCATGCACTCCACTGCATAGAACATCAATGGCCGTGAGGCCTAGTGGAGTGAGGCTAGCCCTACTATCATGTCGAGTTCCAGTAGTGTCACCTTCAGGCCTAGTACCTTAACGAAGTTTGTAGGGATCTGACTACCAACCTTCTCTGTGTCTGAAAAACAGTATACTGCAATATAATCATCAATGGTGAGGCCACCTCTGGGCCCTCGAGAGCATAGGTTCACCACCTCTCCCCATCGGGACAATCCTATAATGAAGTATATGTTCTCCACCTCGATCATGAGGGATATCTGTCAGAGACATTTACCATCATACACACTCGTTTGATCAAATTGGCCTAGTTAAACCACTATTCTAAGTTTAATTGACAGCAGTGGAGCATTAATTGTCATCATCGAGTCACACCCACCCCTACCTACAGTCAAGGAGGCTAACTTAGCCCTCTCCTACAGTCAAGGAGGCTAACTGGAGCACTCCAGGGGTGATCTGTGTGACATTAATGCACCTAATTGCTAAGTGGTGGTTACTTTCAGTTCAACCATTCAGTTATAGTCAGTTAAGGCGCCTCGAGTCATTAAATATATTATTTTATGATTATTTAATGAATATTTATTTTTATTTAATAATATGGAGTCAACAAGGCACCTCCACCAACTTCTGATGGTAAGTTCAGCTTCAGTTAACCTCATCGGGGTTCATTGGAGTCATGCAGCACTAGCACTTGATGGTTGGATTGCTATGACATGTGTTTGATCTTCTTCAGTTGAGATTTAGTCATTTATTGCACTCTGACTTCAGTTAGGGTTTGGTGAGTCAATTAGGGTTTTGGTCAAGTGGTTAACTGAGTGAGATTGAATGGTTTAGAGTCAGTTAAGCTAGACTCACTCACTGAATTCGAATTGTCTCCTTAGGTATTCAAATTATTCATGGTGTTAAGCCATTTCTCAGCATTGGAATTGTAACCCTTTATTGTTTATTAAATATACAGAGAGGAAACCAATTCTGGTTCCTATTATTTCCAATTCATGAGTATTTGTTAATTATTCTTTGATGATTTTGATTCCTAGTTCCTAGATAATGTGCAAGAATTAATATGGTATCAGAGCTTACGGCGGGACGAAGAACAATCTCTCAAAAACAAGATTTTTGACAGATTTCTCCAAGAGAAGTGAGCAATAGCTCAAAATTCCAGCACTACACTAGAAGCCAAGGCTTACCACTTAATACCCCAAGTAAAGAACTTGTTGATCAAGCTTGCTTGATTGACTATGCTGGGTGTGATGAAAGCCTAGAATGTGCAGGCTGTCTGACCTTATTTTGCCTTTTCTATTTTGATTTTCAGGTTTCTACAGGTGAAGCATTCGCTACAAGCAAATCCAGATGGCCTCCTTAGTACCTCTGTTGACTCCATACAATTTCCACACATGGAAAGATAAAATGGAAACTCAGTTGAAATGAAAAGGACTCTATAGAGTCACCATGGATACTAAAGTTGAGCCTGGATCCGCCATAGAAAAATCAAGATTCTTGAACAAGAAGGATGAAGCCTTCGGTTTCTTATGCATCTCTATTTCCGATGACCTTCTCTTCCATCTTACGGATCTGAAGACACCTAAAGAAATATGGGACAAATTGGAATCTCTATACGGAAAGCATGATGACTTGAGAGATTATCAACTCAAAAATGAACTCATGTCTCTCCAACCTTCCAATTTTGAGACTCTGAATGAATTCTTTACAAAGTTCAAGCATACTTTTTTTCTCTTGAAGCAATGCAAAGTGGAGAAGGAAGATGATCAGCTCATCCTAGCCATCCTCTCCAAAATCAAGGCTGATTATTCAGTTTTTGTTTCTACATTCTGTGCGGGGAAGCTCACAACCCCTGGTTGGAAGATGCCTACACTCAATTCCTTCATTGAGTCCCTAACTAGTGAACATGACAAGCTTGTCCAGATGGGGATCATCCGATCTTCTCATGATCAAGCCCTCCATATCTCGGGGCCCAAAGATGTGAAGGGTAAAGGAAAGCAGCAGGAAAATCAGAAAACTAAATGTGATGCTCCAAAGCCTAGAGTTGAAAATCAGCAGCATGATGAATCTTTTGGCTCAAGGAAGAACAAAGGAAAAGGGCACAATGGGAAAGAAAAAGTCAGGTGTTATTACTGCGGGAAGGGTTTTCACCCTAAACATGCCTGCATGAAGAAAAATATTGATGAAGCAACCTCTCTCCTTGAGAGGAATCACATCAATCTTCTAGAGAGGTTTCGGAGGAGAGATCACCAAGATCGGGAACCACAGCATGAGAAAGGTCATGCCCTCATGGCAAGCACTTCGAATTCCAAATCACTGCTGATTGATAGTGGAGCTTCGAATCACATGATGGCTGAAGGAGACTCCTTTTCATACTTGGAGACCAGCAAGTCCACATTAGAGGAAATTTGGGGTCTAAAATGGGCCTTATAATAAAACATTCCAACAATAAATTTTGCGAGTTGGAATTCAAGAAGCAATAGAATTTCAATAAAATGAGTCAACCATAATGGTTGAATTGACATATTTGTCATAAAATAAAACTACTTTTTTTGTTCATATTTTCGACATATCTCCCTGTATTTTTACTCAAATTTCAAGTGGGATAGCTCGTTGGATGTGGAATTTAATTCTGCATCCAATGAGTACCCACACTACATACTTTTGATCGACTCCGCTACCCCAAAAACAAGAAATACTAGAAAAAAAAAATGTGATGATGACATCATCATCACGTTTTTTCAGGTATTTCTTATTTTTGGGGTAGAGGGGTCCATCAAAAGTATGTAGTGTGGGTACTCATTGGATGCAAAATTACATTTCACATCCAATGAGCTCTTCCGCTCATAATTTGAGTAAAAACGCAGGGAGATATGTTAAAAATACGAACACAAAAAGTAGTTTTTTTCATTCTTCCTCCAAAATTAATAACTATTATTTTATTGTTTTAACTATTATTTTATTATTTTCCTTAGGAGGCCCATTTTAGACCCCAAATTTCCTCTAATTTCCCCATCCACTTGGGTGATGACTCCACAATCATTTCCGAAGGACAAGGTACTGTAGATCTAGAAAATGGTTTTTTTTCTAAAGTTTTGTATGTACCGCCTCTAGCAGCAAATATCCTTAGTGTCTATTAGATGACACATATAGGAATGCCTAAGAGAGTCTCTTTCATCCCAAATGATGTTGAGATAATATAAATTGCATCCGGGAAACTCATTGCAAAAGGACATGCAAATCATCATGCAAAAGCCTATGAGTTCTCTCACTTTGTTGTGAATGCAAAGTCCACTGCTCTGCTAACTCATGGAAATGAGGTTAGTAGGCTATGGCATGAGAGGTTTGGCCATATAAATTTCTAATATTCAGCAACTATAGAAAAACACCATGGTTGAAGGCCTCCCGGTCATCAAGGCAACCACAGGAGTCTGCAAGGGCTGTGTGATTGGAAAACACCCTGAGCACAAGTTTTATCGGGGGAAGGCAAACCAAGATACAAGCATATTGGGGCTGATACATTCTGATATCAGTGGTCCAATGCCTATCACATCCATGAATGGATCAAGGTACCTCCTTACCTTTATTGATGATTTTTCAAGGTATACATGGGTTTTCTTTCTCAAAAAGAAATCAGAGGTATGTGAAAAATTTTCTGAATTGAAGGCCTTGATCGAAAATGCCTCTGGGATTAAGATCAATATATTGAGATCTGATAATGGAGGGGAGTATGTGAGTAATTATTTTCTGTACATTTTCTCCCAAAGTGGTATTCAGGTCCAACATTCAATTCCCTACACTCCCCAGCAGAACGGAGTAGCGGAAAGGAAGAACTGGTCTCTCAAAGAGATGACCACCTGTATGTTGGAGTCAAAGAAGCTTGCTGCAAATTTGTGGGCTGAAGCCATGCATGCTACAGCATATATTCAGAACAGGGTGCCACATTCATTATTGAAAGGAAAGACTCCTTTCGAAGCATACTTTGGACACAAGCCAGATGTGTCGAACCTATGGGTGTTTGGGTCCACTACATGGGCCCAGATTCCGCTTGATAAAAGAAGGGCTTTACAACCGCAGAGCATAGAATGTCTATTTATTAGGTATCCTAATGAATCTAAAGGATTCAAGCTGCTGGATATCAATACCAAACAGATCATCATCGAGAGAAGTGTCAAGTTCGATGAGCCTCTTCAGGAGGTGGAACTAGTGAAGGAGAAAACTGCTGAAATTCCTTCCTATTCCACTGAATATTTGGATGATGAAATTGGGGGTGATGAACCTGATTTGGATCCTATGATTTCTGATATTAGTGTGCAGATACCATCAGATACTGACTCAGAACCTGAAGTGAAAAATCATCTTCCTACATGGGCCCAAAAGACACTCTCCTCCGTAGGAGACAACATTGGAAATCTGGATGATCCAAGGAGAACCCGGTGTGATTTCCAAAGAGAAGGTATTGCACTCTCTTGTTCTGATAATTTGCTGTCTGAAACTTGCTATTTGATGATTATTTCAGATCCAAAATCCTACTACCATTCTCGGAATGATCCGAGATGGCAAGTTGCCATGGATGAAGAGATGAATTCTCTTCAGAAAAACACTACTTGGGAACTAGTTCCTCTTCCTCTGGGAAGGAAATTGGTTCAATGCAAGTGGGTGTTTTGGACAAAGGTTACTGCTGATGGAAGCACCTGCAAATATAAGGTAATTCTGGTAGCAAAATTTTTCTCTCAGGTACAAGGAGTGGACTACCATGAGACCTTTGCACCGGTTTGAAAAAATGGACTCCATCCGCCTTGTTTTGGCTATTTCCGCATCCAAGCACTGGGAGGTGCATCACATGGATGTTAAGTCATCCTTTCTGCATGGAGATATTCATGAGGAGATACATGAAGCATCTTGAGGGATACATCACTGATCCATCTTTGGTTTGCAAGCTAAAGAAGTCACTATACGGGTTAAAACAGGCCCCAAGAGAGTGGTATTCCAAGATGGATGCCTTCCTTCTCTCACAAAACTTTCAGAGATGTAGATCAGATCCAAATGTGTATTTACAGTAGAATTATGGTCATATAATTATAACTGTTTTATATCTTGATGAATTACTGATCACAGGTAGCACAATTGCCTCCATTTCAGCCATCAAAACTGCTCTCCACAATGCCTTTGAAATGAGTGATTTGGGGCTTCTAAAACAATTTTTGGGGCTTGAAATCGAGCAAAATTCTGATGGGATTATGGTCACTCAGTCAAAATACATTTCAGACCTATTAGTAAATTTTAACATGGCTGAATGTAGGCCTGCATCATTCCCTTTCCTTTCAGGGATCAGCCTTGAAGAAGGAAAAAGCACACCTCCCATGGACTGCATTATCTATCGACAGCTGATTGGTAGCTTGTTGTACTTGACACATTCTAGGCCTGATATTTGTTATAACATGAATGTTGTATAAAGATACATGCAGCAGCCTCATGATCTTCATTGGAAGGCAGCCAAGAGGATCCTCCAGTACATTCAGGGAACCAGGACCTACAGTATTCACTATGCTGCAGACTCCGAGCTAGAGCTGGTTGGATACACAGATTTCGATTAGGTGGGTGATTCTATTGATAGGAAGTCAACTTATGGATATGTATTCATGTTTTGTGGTGGCCCTATTTTCTGGTCAAGCAAAAATCAGGCTGCCATAGCACTATCTTCAGCAGAGGCCGAGTATCGAGGAGCGGTGAATGCTTGCATCCAAGCAGTTTGGTTGCAAGGCATTCTTTCAGAGTTTGATATTGGTAGTACTTTGTCCACTGTCCTCTTTTGTGACAACCAAAGTGCTATTAAGATATCCAAGGATCCAATTACCAGGCAGAGGACCAAACATGTATAGATTCACATGCACTACATCAGGGAGCTAGTGCATGACAAGACCATCATTCTGCAATACTGCCCGACTGATGAGCAGATTGCAGACATCTTCACCAAGATATTTTCAAAAAAGAAGTTCACTTACCTCCATTCACTGTTGGGGGTGAGTTCATCAGGGTGATCCAGACTACTTTCAGTGTTCAGCTTGAGGGGGGGTTTTTTCCACTGGGTTTTCCCTCTTTTCCTCACTTAGTTTGTTTTGAGCATTGTTTCAGTTTCAGCATTGTATAGGGTGACCTATGGCCTTAGTTTCCAAGGCCCTAGAATTTTATGCATATATTTTTTCTAACTCTTCCTGAGTATAGCTTAATGGGGGGTGTTGGAGACATTTACCATCATACGCACTCTTTTGGTCAAATTGGCCTAGTTAAACCACTATCCTAAGTTTAATTGACAGTAGTCGAGCATTAATTGTCATCATCTAGTCACACCCATGCCTACCAACATTCAAGGAGGCTAACTTAGCCTTCTCCTATAGTCAAGGAGGCTAACTGGAGCACTCCATGGGTGATATGTGTGGCATTAATGCACCTAATTGCTAACTGGTGGTTACTTTTAGTTCAACCATTTAGTTGCAGTCCATTAAGGCACCTCCAGTCATTAAATATATTATTTAATGATTATTTATTATTATTTAATGATCTGGAGTCAACAAGGCACCTCCACCAACTTCTGATGGTTAGTTCAGCTTCAGTTAACCTCATCGGGGTTCATTGGAGTCATGTAGCACTAGCACTTGATGGTTAGATTGTTATGACATGTGTTTGATCTCCTTCAGTTGAGATTCAGTCATTTATTGCACTCCGACTTCAGTTAGGGTTTGGTGAGTCAATTAGGGTTTTGGTCAAGTGGTTAACTGAGTGAGATTGAATGGTTTAGAGTCAGTTAAGCTAGACTCACTCACTGAATTCGAATTGTCTCCTTAGGTATTCGAATTATTCATGGAGTTAAGCCATTGCTCAGTATTGGAATTGTAACCCTTTATTGTTTATTAAATATACAGAGAGGAAACCAATTCTGGTTTCGATTATTTCCAATTCATGAGTAGTTGTTAATTATTCTTTGATGATTTTGATTCCTAGTCACCAAACCCTAGCTCAGAGTCTGGATCAATTAGGGTTTGGTGAGTCAATTAGGGTTTTAGTCTTGCCATAAGCTCTAGCTCGGAGCTTAATGTCTAGAGCGTAGGTTCACCACCTCTCCTCGTCGGGACAATCCTGTAATGAATTATATGTTCTCCACCTAGATCGTGAGGGACATCTTGTTAATATGAAAGGACTCTGAGTCAAGAACCCAGTAGTCTACTAGCATCTACAGCAGTCTTGGTTTGGCCCTTAGGCTTCCAAGACACCAAAACTTATATAGCCCACATGCACATAGAGCTTGTTGAGCCATTAGATCGCCCTGTACAGCTTCTTCTCTCCCTCCATTCTAGAACCATCCTGCACATTTACATTAATTTTTGGTCAATATTTGTCTTAAATAACCTCAAACGCGGCGGCATACGTGACTGTTTGCAAAATAGCCACGTATGTACACGGGTTTGGGCCATTTTTCCGCATATAGCTAGCCCTATACGCGGAAAAATATTCGATTTTTACATGGGCCAAGGTGAATATCTTAGAATGGCCTATAAATTTATTTTGACCATGGAAATTGAAAAAATTTACATGCAAATGGAAGAGTAGGGCATGGGAAGTTACTTGGAAAAAACGGTGCCAGATTTCACCAGATGAAACTCCCGGAATTCGCGTTTGAAGTTTTGACCTCAATAGGGTAAAAATTTGAAATGATATATAATTTTTGAACTTTTTACTATTTCTAGAAAAATTTTACCCCCTTTATATAGTTTTGAACCATTTCTGACCCTTTTGGACCGTTTTTGACTAATATGATGATGTAGGAGAACGTTTTGAGTGTCGTTTTGACCATTGTTTTGACCCATTCATGCCGATTTCGGGTATGATGTTTAAACTAGCATATATGTTAGATTTCACCTCTGTTTGCATTTTGCATGAGCTTATGACCATTTCATTATAATCTTAGGTACGAACCCATTCTATCTTGTCACGGAACCTTCTTGCTATTTTAGAAGTGACATGATGTGAATGGTAGAGTTTGACCTTACATGGGTGCCCTAGTTAGCTCCTTATTTGTATTTGGTGCCCATGTCGACAGTTTGTCCTTTAGGGTGTGGGATTTCATTGTATAGTATCGCTGTGTCTTTTCACAAGAGGCTCATACTCCTCTTGATCTTTTTGTTGGCCTGTTTCCTCAGGACTCCCTTATGTCAAGTTGTAATTGCATTATCATGAGCTTTTCCTACCTCATTGAGCCTTATGTCAACCTCCCTGACTTTGAGTATCATCCATATAGCCCGATCTTGTCTCATGTCGAGCCACACAGAGCCATTTTTTATATGCTTTGCAGCTTGATTCCCTATTTTTACCGGGAGGGGACTTTCCCCCGAGTGTCGGTATCTTACACATATGTCCTTGCATTGAGCATAGGTATGTTTTTCTACTTGGAACTAGTTTGTTTTCCCATTTGACACTTGTCTCCTCCTAGTCTATAACTTTAAAGCGATTTTATTCTTTTTCAAGCTTTCCAAATATTTGAAAAAGTCCAAAAAAATTTAAAAAACCAAAAATCCAGACAAGAAAAGATGTTATCTTTGACAGCAGTCGAGTCTTATCACCTTTGAATAGAGCATTGTATATCACATCCGTTGGTTGGGTTAATAGTTTAAATTTAGGAGCTATACTTGTTTCTCTAAGTTTATCTCCACCAACTGGTTAAGCTTTCAGTCCCTATGGAGCCTCTGTCGATACCTCTTGTGTCGCAGAGATGTCCCAGTTTTGTATATTGAGTTTATGCTGCCTACATTCAGTCATCATTCACCTTTATGCTCTTGTTCGAAGGAAGTTGAAACCTGAGTCAGCCATTCCTCAGTTATCTTGACTTTACATGTCAGTCATTCCTGGTATGGTTACTAGTTCGTGCACATTATGATCAAGTCCTTCCACATTATACAACTATTCTGAGTACCTCGTGTTGGATGATGAGGGATGCCTTAATTCCCTCCTTCCAGTGGATTTCATCCCATTGACTTCAAATCATTTATTCTGTGATAGGAATCTAGAGTCATTTTTTACTTCCTTGAGACTTGTAGTCATCAGTGGCAATTTCTCTCACCATCGACAGTTTTTGGGAATACATCAATGTCCCCTGATCGATGGATTCTCTCAAGTGTTCGACCTCAACACATTTATTCACACATGTTATTTTGCACTCTAGCACCTTGATTCCCATTTTCATTGTCGGTGGGTGATCTAGCGTCTGTTAACGGTATACATCAATGACCGGTAATCAGATGATGGACTACTATGTTCGACCTCGACACCTTTATTCACATAGTAGGACATGTACTCATAGCGGTTTGTGTAGAAGACCTTCAAAACTAGTGGCATCTCATATATGCTACCTCCTTTATCATGCCAGTGTTCATGAGATTTCAACTCTCATGACTTGATTCCAGTATATGTCAGATATTTCTAGCCATTTTGGAGATCTTGTTCCATTATATATCTTCAGCCTACATGGAGATCATGATCCTGTGTATATATTCATCATGGAGATTCTGATCTATCTATATTGTATGTCGCAATGACCACACATGTCATATTTTGTATCATGCCTATTCATGGACATTGTACTCTTATGTATCTGGGACTGGTACATCTACTTGCATTTATGTGCAGAGTTTGATCATTGTATTGTACTCATTGAATGGCTGGGTCTTCCATTGGGTTCTTCATCACTCCACTTCTAGGATGGACTTATAATTTATTTCAGCCATCGTATGACCCCTCTGACCTCATACATTAGGGAGCATCTGTTAGAGCTGATTTTACCACACATGGTGAATCACACTTTTATGGCCTTCCTTGTCCCTCTGCAAACTCTTTAGACCCCATGGACCATTTTTGTACCTTTGATGTTTCCAATATCATCCCTAAAAACATGAAATAATTTCCATATGTGACTTTTAATCCCTTTCTCGCATATATATGTAGATTTGACCCTTAAACCCGCATACATGGGGAAGTGTGAAAAAGGCCAATAATTTTGGAGCTTTCCTTGATGTGGATCCGAGTTGCTTGTCTCTTGGCCTTCCATATGCCTTGAGATCCCTCGGATTCAAACTTCCATTACCCCATTGAAGAGCTATATAAGGAACCCTTTGGATTCATTGAAGGAGGAGGAATTGAAGAGCAAGAAAACTATAGTCCATTCTTGCCGGAGCTTATACTTGAGTCTTCATCCCTTTATCCCTTGGAGCACTCTATGTTCTTCCCAAGCTTGCCTTTTGCTTTTGATCTTTCTATAAAGACATGGAGGATTGAAGGGGTGGAGGCCCAAGTGGGGGACTCAGTTTCTCTGATTCATAGATGTGCTATGTTTTATATCAATAGAAATATATTTTTCGATCCAATAATGTGTATTTAAATGAGTATTTGATCCATGGATGCTTGTAAATGCTTATATGTTATTGATTATATATGCTAGAGTAGGTCTAACACAATCATATATATAGCATGCTTGTCTTGTTTGTTGAATGTTGAGGAAGCAAATTGCTAATACAAGCAAGAGTGGAAAAGCTCAACGGGGATCTACTTCAACCATCTGGAATAAGGTACAAATCGAGATCCTTTAGTGTTATGTGTTTGGTTTCTCTTGCATAAAGGGAAGGATTGATTTCTGGAGTTAATCTGTCTATTATGGTACCCCAAGCCATAGGAATTTCTCTCCGTAACACCAGGTCTCTAAACTTCGATTTTGATGAGTAGATAAATCTTATTCCAGGCTCACTCAAAAATTCCTCTTCTAAAAAAATCCCTAATTTCCCACACCAAAAATCGAAAATGCTTGAAATTGAATTTCGCTTTGACAGAAAGATGTGTCCTTCAATGGAGAGTCAGCCTAGCATACTTTTGCTAATGGATTATGGAGAGAGACCCAAAAATTAAGAATCCCTATCTTCTGTAGCTACACAATGTCTTCTTCTTAGGTTAGATCTAATACCATGTAATATTTTTATCATTTAAGCAATACGATCTAGGATCTTATCTGAGAGAATAACATGCATAGAAAAAATCACAAGAGACAAGAGACACAAAGAATTTTCCTTGGGGAAACCATAAAGGAGAAAACCCCACAACTTCCTTAGCGATAGAATGAGCACCAATGGCAGCAGTAAAACTCGAAAACATAAAGATGATCTCCACAATTGTTCTCTCTCTCTCACTCATGTGCCCCAATGAGTGTGTGTGTGTGAGATAAATAGAGAGGCTCACTCTCTATTTATATTCTTTCATTCACTTAATGTCCACTTCAAAATTTCGGCCCCACTTAACAATTACTTACTAGGGCCGACATCTCTAGGAGAGTCTAATAACCCTAGTACCCCACAACTGTGGGGGATTTTCCCTCCGATCAACAAAGAGGGTTAACCTTGACACAATTGTGGGTACTATTGCCCGACTTACAATGGAGGGTTAACCTCAATGACTTTACATGACTTGTTTACATTATTGAATCTCCCAATTGAAACATCAGGGCATGACATGACTCAATTACATTATAGATACTTCCCAGAATAAACATTGGGGTACAATACATAAGATATACAAGTGAATACATTTCGAAGTTACAAATCCATCAACACGGGACATGCCAAAAGGATGACTCAGATGGTTTGAGGATTCCTAAAAAGGTCTCCCGATATACACTAGGTACGTAGGAGCTCAAATCCATAGTGGTACTATATAATGGGGAATCGTTCGACAGGAGCCTTCCAATATACTACCGAATATGTGAAGTACCTTTCGATATACCTCAAGGGTACATGAAAGGCCGTTCGATATACCAAATGTACATGGAAGAATTGCAATCCCCCTGGATACAGTGATGGCAAATAATGACAGCAGCCATGCTTACCAACGCCGTAACACGTCGCTAACCTAACACTGAAATTGCTAAAAGTTTTAACCTAGTACTACCATTAATTTTATCTTGTGCGGTTAGGTGGAACCTTGGAGTGAAAACTTGAAATTAAAGAAGATGTGCACTAATCTATATGATAATGCAATTTTTCTTCTTCAATGAAATTTTACCTAAAAGAGGGAGAGAGATTTACTTTTCTTTCCAAAATGCACACCCAAATGCAAATGCAATTCTATCTTTTCAAACGAAATGTAAAATATCAATGCAGCGCAAACAATCTTTAAAGCAATTAAAAAAGAGATCTAGAGAACATCTATTATAAATAAACCAAAAATGTTTCCGATCTTTTCATGCTTGAAAAAGATGCATAAAAACTTGATGGAAACATGATTTCACTAACGTTTCCAAAGAAGACCAACTCTAATGCACGCAAAGCAGAAAACAAATATTTCTTCTTAATGAAAGTAAGATCCATAATTTCAAACAATCATGCACAAAACAAGAAGAAAACCGTTCAACATGCTTGTGAATAAAGAAAAAGGGAGAAAAAACTAAAACTTCTCTTTGGAACAGACAAGGAAACAAAGAACCAATCTCTACTACCAAGAACTAAAATACTCAACATGAAAAAGGAAACAAAAATCACCCCAAGCAAAGAAAGGCTCAAAACCACATGGTTCACTCACGCATTCCAAGTCCAAAACCTACACATGAAAATGAAATGTATATTTCCAATTCTAATGAATAATATCTACAGAAAATAACAAGAGGTTTCCAGCAAAGACAAGAATAAAAATTCCATTCCAAGAAACATAAAATCTTCTTTGAATGCAGATTAAAATAACAATCAAAGTGACTGTAGAATATACAATTCATGGCCATGAGGGAGAATTTAAAAAAAATACATTTCATTTTCATAAAAAAGTAAGCCAAAAATACACAAAAATCAAAATACAAAAGCCATAGTTTTGAAATCAAACAGGGACTAAAAAGCCTACCTGGCACCGCTTTCACAGGGTCGTTGACAGAGTGATTATGAGGAGTCACCCCTTCCTGCTAATAGCTTACAAGAGGTGGCACCACTTCTTGTTATCTACACACAGGTGGTGGCACCACTTATTGCCCATTGCACATCCTTGGTTCCCTGTAAATGTCCATAACACAATAAAGGAGAAAAAACGAAGTCAAATCTTGTCAAACTAGCATCAAAAGTGATGAATTACTAGTAATAAAGAGCATAGAAAGTCAGGATGACTTAGATATGAAAAGATCTGATAATATCAAACCAAAACCTAACCAGGTCAGATGGGAGATCTGATTGAAATGACAAGAAGCTGGAGCTTGGATTCAGACAAGTGTTCTAAGGCTAAGGAAGATAAGATTTGTTGAAGTTTTTCCCCAGTGGAGTCTCTAGATTTGTTGTTACGAATTTCGTACTTTCTATGGACAAAATTTGTTCCTCTAGTCTGAATGGTTTAGATCTAGAACAAATAATTCACAACAAGGTTTGAATACTTTTCCTAGATACTACATACACCTGGAATAAAATATTTAGATATTGATGTGGCCCTTCACCTATGGCAAAAGATCTCCAAGAAGATACCTGCAAAAACACATCAAACACAAAAGATCAAAAGTACCAGAACATTATCTATAGATCTATATTTGTTACTAAGGAATCCAATAATAAACATGCAATATTACACATAACAAGTATATGGGAAGAAAACCAACTTTGCATTGATAAATAATGAAATATTTTACAACCTATGCCTTAGTGTTGATGCACTCCTCCACAAAACCAATGTCTTATCCCCAATAGCTCCAACTTGATCCTCTATGCTCACTCTAATGGATCATGCCAGAATGTCAAAATGGTAGCATGACTTTGCTCTCTCCTCAACCATGGGGGATGAGCCTATTTTTATAGGCCTCAAATGGATAGAGATGGTTGATATTTTGGTGGGTGAGGTGGATAGGAGATCCCCAAAGCATGGATCTAGAGCTCAACTGACCCAGGTGAATAGGGATAATGCCTGCCACGAATTTTTTGTTCTAGAAGCTTCATGAAGTTTCTTTTTTTTCACTTTTTACCAAGGGCACCACTCCTACTCCTTGGTGACAGAGTGGTGCTAGGGTAGAACTGCTCTTCAAACAAAGAGTAAAGATGGTGCCACTGCATGTCTTCAACACTGCTTAAGTGGTGCTGAAGAAGGTACCACTCCTAAGCTTAAGGGTAAAAGCGGTGCTTGGTTTTTATATGCTAGTTTGACATCTAGAGCAAGGTTTTTACTTCAATATTTGGGAATGAGGGAAAACATGGATGTTTAGGATCTTATCACATGTGGGTGACAAGATTTGGGTGTAACACCTACACCATGTCACCATTATTCCTCTGTGTCACCATCATAAGGGGTCGAATTATAGTTGATGGGAGAGGAGGTGAATGGAATAAAGACAAAGATATTTGAATAAAATAATGACAAAGATATTAAATTTATAAGTGAAAATTACAATCATGGGTAAATTTTATTGTGTTCGTCATTGATGTTAGAAACTACTATTCTTGTTGCTATGAACTATCCTAGGAATTTGGGGAATATGAATTTAGGTATGGAATAATATATCATTATCTTCATAGGTATAAAATGATTCATTATAAATTTGGAAAATAGTCGTTATGCAAGAAAAAGCTTAATGATCAAATGAGGTGAAGTCTAGCTGTTGGGATATTATAAACCCACTTCATACTTAGGATAAAATATTTAATCATTATTGATTAAATTCCTACCTACTATCCTAGATAGTTGGAATCCACTTAAGCCACTTGGTAAATACTTGCTATATATACCCGAGGAACACCTTTATGCTATTTCTGGCTATATCCTACAAACTTTATTGACTGCCAGAATTTGTAACTGTGACTTCCTATATATTTTGTCTTTATACTTCTTTTATCCTTCTTTTCAGTGGATAAGGTAAATCTAGTCAACTAGGAAACTGCTATCTTTTGTTATCAACCCATCCTCCATGATTTTCTCTCCAGATTCTAGGATTAGAATGTTTTTCCATCATCCATAACAACTCACTCATGTTTTATCTATTTTGTTAGGTCATTGATTGATTAGGAAAGTGCTTTAGACACCTATGGGGGTTTATCATATTTAGTAAGTCTGCTTTATGAGCTAGCATGAGTTGTCTCATATGAAACTCAAATTCACCTATGATGGATGTACTAATTATGTAAACTATTATTCATGATTAATAAATGGAAGGATACACTCAAATATTCATCTCTTATTCATGTGATTCAATCTCTCTACCCTCTCTCTATTTTCCTTGTGCATGCTTGTGAGAATTATCCTGTAGAAAGATCTACTTCCAGTTCTTCTTCTTTGCATCAAGGAAATATTTATACATCATACTAGATCTTCAATTTATACATAGTATGAGTTCACATATTTTTTCAAGTTCAACAAAGTTAAGGAGCTATATGTTCTCTTTATCATGGCGCATCCAGTCTCTTATTCCTCTCTGAAGAAGATCTTGTTATTAAGTTTACATGATTTTCTCCTAGTTTTATTTGTGCAGTTTGTAGAGAGTATTATAATCAGAAATATTAGTTTCTTTCTTTGATAATCCACCTATCAGTATACTAGATCCATCTCCCAATGATTGTGATTTTCATTAGATCTTGACTTGCCTTTAAGCAGCTCTTCCTCTCTCCATTCAAATGATTATAATTCTAATTTAGAATCATATTTGTAGGATGATATGAATGTAATTAAGCCATCCATACCACCATACACACCATATACCATACCTTTGAATACTCCTAATACTATACAAACCCTAAGTTAACTAGTTGGTTCCTCGTTGGTTTCTTATGCAATGTTACATATATAAAATGGTTTCAACTCTTGTCTATTTTTCATTGGTTGGTTATATATGACCTTATTCATCATTGGAATTATCTTAAACATGTTTGGATTTGTTCTAAACACTTATGATTCATATCTAAAGTCCATCCATCATTCATATTCTTACACTCATTAGTTTCCCCCAGTTTCTCAATGTTTTCCTAGTCTAGCCCTATATCCTCATGAAGACACTAAAAATTTGGCCTTTGTTGTTCCATATGATAATATTTCTGATATATCATATTATTTTCATCCTCGTATAATATATTGGAAGGTGCTACATCATATTTTAGGAAATATATGTGATTCACATCACCATTTTGTAGCTATACAAGGAACTGATTATGTAACTGATTGTCTTAATTTTTGTACTGATTGAGAAGGAGTATGCACAGATATATTTTCCTTTTCAGATTTTATTTGCATACTAGAGTTTGTTATCAAAAATAAACATTCATATAATTCTCGTACTTCATCATATGATGAGATACAAGGATCCTCTTCTCTTCTTTCTTGCAGATTCTACACTCTAGTGCATGATCATGGAGTCTACAATTTCTTCATCAAATTATTTCACTGGAAGCAATTCATTCGTATCATTCAAATGAATATAAATACATATTTAAGACATATTTCAAATTTTGTTCCTTGTCCTTCCTTGAGGGAGGATTTTCCCCATGTGGTTTTCCCTGTTTCCTCAACTTTTCTGGACATGAATAATTGTAAAAGGTGATCATATCCTTGTTGTTGGGACCTGTATACACCTATATGAATCTATATGAGTCCATATGAATTTGATTATTTAAGATGCATCATCATATAATAAGAATTAAATGGGGGTGTTGGGATATTATAAACCCACTTCATACTTAGGATACAATATTTAATCATTGCTGATTAAATTCCTACATGTTAGCGTAGATAGTTGGTATCCACTTCCGACACTGTTGTGCCCCTACCCAACAGCCTTTAAAAAACATTATTTCATCAAACAAAATTGTGTTTTGTTTTGATGAAATGTTTGAATTTCATATAACAAAATTA
>LPNX010797657.1:0-136989 GCA_001517045.1 Pseudotsuga menziesii
TATATATATATCCCCTTAATCATTTTAAACCTAATCTCTCTCTCTCTCTCTTTAGCCTGAACCAAAACATCTCTCTCCTTCTATTTCTATCTCTCTTTAAATACCTAACCCCCAATATCTCTCCCTCCATTTCTCTCTAAACAACTAACACCTGATATCATTCCTTCTCTCTCTCCAAACCATTAGCCACAAAAATTTATCTATCTCTCTTTCTCTATCAATCTCTCTCTGAATCCATAACCCCCAACCTCTATTTTTTTATTTCTCTCTCCCTCTAGACCCTCAAACTCAGTTTCAATTTTTGTATCTCTAAACCCATAGCCTCCATTATATCTCTCTCTAAACCCAACCCCAAATCTTTCTCTTTCTCTTTCGATTTCTCTAAATACAAAACCTACAATTTGTCTCACACTTTGAACCCTTAACTTCCAATATCTCTCCCTCTCTCTTTAAACCCTAACACTCTAATCTCTGTCTATCTCCCTCTTAAAACCGCTAACCCATAATCTCTCTCTCTCTCTCTCTCTCTCTCTCTCTCTCTCTCTTTTCCTATTTGAACCCATAATCCATAATCTCTCTCTCTCTCTCTCTCCATAAAGTCCTAACGCATAATTTTTATTTCTCTCTCTCTCTTAATTCCTTAACCCTAATATAAATCTCTCTCTCTCTCTCTCTCTCTCTCTCTCTCTCTCTCTCTCACTATACCCTAACCCACAAACACTCTCTCTCTTTCTCTCTCTAAACTACAAACCACCAATTCTCTTTTTATCTCTTTTTCTTTCTAAATGCCTAACTCCCCAATCTCTCTCCATCTATATAAACCCATAACCCCCAATCTCTCTCTCGCTCTAAACTCTTCATCTTTAATCACATTCTCTTTTTAAATGCCTAGCCCCAAATCTCTCTATCTCTATCTATGTCTCTCTCTTTATCTAAATATCTATACGTAACAACCAATCTATCTCTTTATATATCTATCTAAACATATAGCCCCTAAACACTAATATCCCTCTCTTTAAACCCTTATCCCCCAATATCTCTCTCTCTCTCTTTAAAAATCTAAATTCAATTCTATCTCTATCTAATCCCCCATCCCCTAATCTCCCTCCCTCTCTCTCTCTAAACCCTTTCTAGTAGGTATTTTACCCTAGCTATGTGCAGAAATAACTACCTTCCATCTATAGGACGGAAGGATAGGGTCTCTATGGATGGGAGAGAAAACCTACAGGAAAGGGTTAGTGAACCAAGCAAAACCTATAGCACACTGTTAATGGAGGACATGCAAAACAATGTGAGAAAAACCACTTCCAAATAAAAAAATCTACAAAACTAAGCTACTAACAAGAAACACACATTATACCTTCTGGTTTTGTTGAAATGGGCCACCATGCCCTAGCAGGAAGCTACCTCGCTATGGAATGGGATTTGGATAATGGAGCAAAGGGAGAAAGAGGGGTGAATGGCTTGAGAGAAATGGGTCTCAAGTGTAGAAATAATATATCAATTCTATGAGCAATGATTCTAAGAAGAAGCATAGGAAATAGATCTTGCTACTAAGAATTCTCACAAGCATACACAGGAAAAATAGAGAGAAGAAAAGAGGCTAAATCACATGAATGAAGAGATGAATATTGGTGTGTATCCTTCCATTGAATAATTATGAATAATAGTGTACATAAATAGTACATCCCTCATAGGAAAATCGAATTGGATGGAAACAACTTATAAAGCTATAAAAGGCTAGCTTACCAAAATATAACAAACCCCCATAGGTGGCTAAATCACTTCCCAAATATATAAAGGACCTCACAAGTTGGAAAAATCATGAGTGAGTTGTCAAGGAGATGGGAAAAACATTCTAATTATAGAAAATGGAGAAAAACTAATGGAGGATAGGTTGGGAACAAAAGCTGCCAGTTTCCTAGTTGACTAGCTTTTATTTTATCCATAGAAAAGTAGAAAAAGCAGAATCTGCTGTAAAGTGTTGTGTACTAATTTTGGATGGTCAAAATCTGGTCAAGATCAACCTAGAATTAGAAATAAATCATTCCTAGGATATATATGGCATGTATTTACTTTAAGGTGCAAGTGGATGCCAACGAATTAAGCTAGTGGGTGAATAATTAATCAAATAATGATTAATTATTTTATCATAAGTTATAAGTGGGTTTAATATATTCCAACACCCCCATATAAGTCTGACTTTATGATGGTATGAAAAAAAATATGGATGCATATGGATGCATATAGGGCCCAACAACAAGGCTATGGTCACCCTTTAACAATTATTATGTCCAGAAAAGTGAGGAAAGAGGAAAAACTACATGGGGAAAATCATCCCTCAAGATAGGAAAAGGCACAACATTTGAAATATGTCTTCAACATATATTCATCTTCAATTTAATGAGCTGAATGAACTACTTCTGGATGAAGGAATTGCTGAATAAATCATGAACTCCATGATCATGCGCTGGAGTGTAGAACCTGCAAGAAGGAAGAGGAGAGACTCCTTGTATCTCATCAACTGATGAAGTAGGAGCATTATCTGAATGATTCTTTTTGCTGTCAAACTCTGATCTACAATCATAATATGAAATGTAAAAGAGATCTGTGCATACTCCTTCCTAAAGAGTACAAAAATTAAGACAATTTATTTCACACCCAATTCCTTGAATAGCTGCAAAATTGTGATTTGAATCACATGTCAATATTCAAATATGATGTAGCACCTATTTAGATCTGATATGAGGCTGATAAAACTCTGATATATCATAAATATTAGCATATGGAACATCAATGGCAAAGGCTTCAGTGGCTCCATGAGGATATAGTGCTAGACTAGGAAAATTATGAGCAATTGGGGAAAAATGATAGGTGTAAAAATCTGAATGAGGGATGGGCATAAGATCTGAACCATAAGTGTTTAGAACAGATCCAAACATGTTTAATATCCGTCCAAATATGAGTAAGAACATGGATAACCAGCCACTGAAAGATAGGAAAGAATTCAAATCATGTAAGATAAATATCACTGCATAAGAGACCAATGATGAATCAACCAGTGTAGATCCAAATCCTAGGTTCTATCAAGTGCGGAGAGGGATCAAATATCTCGAGATGCAAACCTATTCTTAGGTATCCATTGATTTTATTCAAACCAAAAGACACATCTTTTTATTTAAGGTCCACATATAATAATTTTATTA
Organism: Pseudotsuga menziesii; assembly: GCA_001517045.1. NCBI lineage: Eukaryota > Viridiplantae > Streptophyta > Pinopsida > Pinales > Pinaceae > Pseudotsuga > Pseudotsuga menziesii. The sequence continues at coordinate 3,207 of LPNX010797657.1, forward strand.
TTAATATTTAATATTATTTATGCTGACATATAATATTTATTTATTATTTTTTTGTTTGGAACAAACATTACAACATTTCCTCATACATGGTTTTAAAACCATTTTCAAGGTCCTCCTACAATGGTGGGTTGTTTAGAAGGCCTTGTTAATCCAAAAATCCCCCACATAGCTCTCTATGGCCTACACGACCCAAGGACACCATCTCACAACACTCATTTCACTCTATAAGACCTTCCATTTGACCCCCACACCTACAAAAGAGCCCAAGGATGAAGAAAAGGGCTAAAACCCCCTAAAAAGAGCCCAAAATAGACCCCAAGAGCTAAATCCCTCAAAAGGGGCTAAAATCATGAAACGGGCTAAAGTTAGGGTTGAAGGGGCTAAAGGCCCAAAAAAGGGGCAAAAGCCCCGACCAAGGGCTTAAAACCCTAAAAACTCCTTGGAAAAACTATAAAAGGAGGGTGGGGGGTCACTCTCAAAACACTCCTCACTTGCCTATTGTTATGCTGCCCGTGGATGCTTTGAGACCTCTTGCTCTCAAACTACCCACTCTCCCTCTCCTCCATTTCCATTTCTCCAAGCCATTGCTTCCCAACCAAGAGAGAGGTGCTCCCATGAGCTAGGGCATGGTGGCCCATTTCCACCTAAGTGAGGTATAATCTCTTTTTATGCTTGTTTTATTTGTTTTTACTTTCTAACCCTCATCTCCATTTGCAAGTTTTTCATTAACATTATTTGCAGGTTGTCTCCATGGCAGTATAGGTTTATTTTGTAGGTTTGGAGGCAGAACCCTAACATACTGTGTGTAGAGGAGTTCAAAAATGCTCCATCATCTCCTCTCCTTTATTTTTCTATCATTAGCTATTAGATTTAGTTTACTATTGTAGCCAATTGCTTAGATTAGCTTAGGTTCAATTCACAGCTCTGTTTTTAGCATTTATCATTCCATTTTTTACTGTTTTCAAAGGGTAGGAAACTACCCTTGTGCCCTATAGGCACAAAGGATCCATTCCTACCCATGTAGTGACGATAAATTCTCACTACAGCTTTGGCAACTCCCCTGGGTCGATCCCACAGGATCCTTGGGCAAAAATTTCAAGTTTCCAAGTATTTCAGTTTTTACCCTAGTTTTCAGAAATCTTAGTTTAGATCTGTTTAAATCTGCTTTATTTCCTATTTTTGTCAGAGCTGAAGCCTCTGCTAGGCTAAGCCAAGTCATGCTGACCCTAGTACTAGTTACTGTCGCCTATATCTGACCTTGCATCACCAAAAAACCCTATTTTGGAGCAGGTTGCTCTTATCGAGGGAAAACGTGAGACTGGGGCACACTTAATCCCCAGAAAGGCGTGCCCAGGGCGCATTTAATCCTTGAACAGGCATGACTTCATCCCAGGAGCTCAAGTTGTGGCTGTTTTGGCATTTTGTGCGACCCCCTCGCTCATTTCTGGAAAAATCTTGTGACCCCCTCATGGGATTTGGTCAGAATTGTGTGGCCTGTGACACAGAAGTTGTATTTGAGTTTAATTAACAGTAATTTTTAGTTTTAGAGGACTGTTAGTGTGGCCCAGCTGCCTCTTTCCACCATTGTAGGTCCCTTTTAATTCCAGTTTTCATTTTCTACAAATAAATCCATGAACAATGTGTATATGCTAAATCAATCATTAAGGCTTAATAAAATCAACTAGTCTAACTAAAAATAGCTTAAAATTAACCATCTTACTGCACCCTTCCTCCTCTACCCAGTCATCACCCTTCAGGGTATTCTGGGATACGACGAAGGGTAAGCTCATATAGATCTAGGCACTCCATGGTATTTTTCCTAAACCACTAAAACCAGGTGACCCGGAAGGTAGAGGGGGTAGAGAAGGAGGGCTTCTCATGGCGCTAAGCATCCTCCTTTTTGACCAACCTAGCACTTGGGAGGTGACCTAAGGATCTATGGATGGGCTTAGTCCCATTGTGATGAGAGCCCAACACCTTCTCTTGGTTGAAGAAGAATATCATTGTGAGGTAGACATTTAGTTAGGCCAACAATTCAAGGTTAATCACCATATTTGCTTACAAATTTTTGTTTATGTTTGCATACAAAACCATGATATGAACTCTACCATGAATTCATAAACCATACTGCAAACCAAATACCAAGACAAACAAGCAAAGAAACACACCATACCAAATAATTAACCCAACTTAGTTCAAGACGCTGAGTAAGCCTTAAAATTTACAAAATTTACACTAAGTTCAATCAATTCTACAATCTTTGAGGACATAAGTCCCTGACTGCTTTAACTATGGGAAGTACTTGGGATTTTCCCAGAAACTCATTGTCAGGAGTACCACAGGAACCCCAAATTATCTGGCCGCTGAGAGGAATTTCCAAGCGAAACGGGAAACGACCCCTTTTGATTGTGTAGAAGCACTCATGAGGAACAAGCCAAGCGCTGTATTTTGGCAGTCTTGGTGGCCAAGAGACCACCTTCATCCAATAAGAAGCCATTGAAACTAGGTTCCAAATCTCATACCCACCAGTTTCATACACCAAAGTGAACACAATTGATCCTCCACAATCTTCCTCGCGCCTAAGAGGTGAACCAACACTGTTTGGAACACTCAGTCGACATCATCGTAGTCATTCTCAGTGATCTCCCACACCATCAAAGGGCCACACAGCCTCTGATTCCAATTCAAAACCATATCAGTCTGAACCATACCTCCACACCGCACCATCAAGTCCCATGGCTAGTGCAAATCCAGATCCATTTTTCTGGCCTAACCTTAGCAAGTCAACCCATGTCCACATAACAACCTATCACCCACAATGTGGCAAGTAGTCCAGGCATAGTCATGCAAACTCTCATTATCCAATTGCCACCACCAATAGTGACTAGCCAAGCTGGCCTAGTGGTAACACACGGGGGCAGTGGCCCCTCCACACACATTGTCCCCCCTGCCACACAGGGGGGTAATGAACCGACCACCCACATTTCCCCTTCCACCATACATGGGGGAAATGCCACTGATACCCACAGCATCCCACCCACAACACTTGGGGGCATTGGCCCATCAACCATGGTTCCGCCGTAAGCACCCCCAGCCATGCAGATGCATTATGCACCTGCAAACCCCACCCCCATTGTGGTCCCATCCCACATCAACTTGGGGTCAAATATGCCTTTCATGGCTCATTTGAACTTGCTTGAATTGGCTAGATTAACGAATGATCCCATCCACCACCAAGCTTTCTGGCCACCTATGGCAATGAAGCTGCCATCAGACATCCCAAAGTTTGAAGGAAAATCCAGGGAATGTCCCCAAAATCATATAATGGCATTCCATCTATGGTGCTCATCCAATAGCATCGTAGAACAATCCATCAGGATGAGGCTATTCCAACGCACCCTTACAGGTGCCACAGCCAAATGGTACATTGAGCTGCCACAATCCAAGTACCCTGATTTCAACTCCCTAACCTTCATGTTCCTACAGTATTTCCAAATCCCTGTCAGATATGATGAGGGGGTGGAGATCTTGCTATCCTGTCACCAAAACACTGCCACTCACATCATCGATCACATCCATGAGTGGCGGCGGTGCTGCAGCTTGTGTAAGATCCAACTTGATGACACCATCTTCTTGGATTGGTTCCTCAAGACTTTGCTCCCACCCATCGCAAAGGACATCGCATCCGAACGTCCCCAATCTGAAGAAGAGGCCATACTGAAGGTCCAACAATTTGACCTCATTTATGCCCAGTCTGGATACTTGTACACTGTCATTCCAGACGCTCCCCGTCCAAGTACCTCTTACCGCGATGCACCGGGGGCATCCCATGCAGCGGATGGAATCATAGGGTCAGTCTCCCAATAACCATAGCCTTGAATGACACCACCTGCCACAGCACCACAACCAAGCAACACTACTAATGTTTCTTACCAAAACCAAGCTCCGGACTATGCTAGAATGATGTCTCAGTCTGGAACAACAACCTCTTATGAACAACCTGTGCCACCGTAGCAGGCTCAGGCCATGGCTTGGCCAACACAATAGTATGTGGGGAAAATTCCCACATTAATGGCACCAGCACCCCCACAAATATACTATGCCCCACCAATGCAACAGGTTCAAGCCCTCACCCTCGCTCCACCCGCTCCATTGGGACAAGTGTTCGCACAACAAAATCGTCCCAACTAGCCTACCCCCAACAATCAACAAGGGTAAGCTAGAAACAACCAGCCCCATAACCAAGGAAATAACCAACCACATGGAGATGGTCAGCAACCAAACCCTCCCAATAATGCCGCGACTAACCGGACAGCCCAAAACCCCCCAAGGTAGAATGCACCAAAAACCAACGCTCCATTGCACACAAACCAACCTTGTGCACTCTGTGATGTTTATGGGAATTACACATTTGAGTGTCCCCTCATGGCTCGTGTGAAGCAGGCCATTCAAAATGAGGCCCAACAGGCCGCCAATGCCTCCACTCAAGCCCAACCCAACCAGGCACCATAAGGACCTCCTCCCATGGTGCTTCAAAACCTACTACTATTCCAAGGATTGGTGGAAATTTCTCCCCCTCCCCAGGAAAATCCCAACACTCCGGAGGCACCGACCATGAACGAAGCAGGTGTTCACCACCTGATGACCATGACCACTGAAGAGGTCAACTTACAGACTAGACGAAATCAATACGGTACCACCACCGAACCTGCTGACTCATCAGCAGCATCCACGCCTATATCAATCAACCTACCTCTTTAGTTACCCCCATTCCCACACCCCCCATATGTAGAATTGCCAATAACACCATAGCTAGAGATGCAGTCAGCTATAGCATTATGGATGATTTGGCCCAAACACCAACCGCCATGTCTGCTCTTGAGGTACTTAAAATGTGCCCAACGTAGCGAAAATCCTTACTAGCTGCTCTAGGGGTAGTAGACCCCTCCAATTCCAAGCTAATCACATTTGATATAGAGAATAGAGAGCCGTGAATGCCCTCCACTATCGCCTTCCAAATCCTGGTATCCATCTGGAACTTGGTTGTGCACTGATGCATAGTGGATGAGGGGGCATCCACGTGCGTCATGTCTACCTTGGTTTGGGAAAATCTTGGATCACCGATTCTGCAACTGTCCCCCATGACTCTGTGGGCTTGTGATGGACACCCCACTAAAGCCCAAGGAATCCTACCCCATGTCCCCATCACATTAGCTGGGAAGATAGTCATCATCAACATCGAGGTCATCAATGCTCAACTGGATTACAACCTCCTCCTTGGGAGGAGCTACATGTATGCCATGCGATCCGTAGCATCAACTGTCTTCCACTTCATGATGTTCCCCCATGAAGGGAAGATTGTGATGGTTTACCAGCTCACCTACCATGATCCACAAAGGTTAACAGTGCTTGCCAATGTTATCCCTACCATCACCACCACCGAGCTGCAAGGGGTGATCGCACATGCTAAATTCATCCCTGCACCACCCCAACCCAAAAGGGCTAGGGGAAAGAACACCAAAGCCACTACAAAACCATGATGGGTCCCACCTTGTGTTGTCTGTGAACAACAGGGCCATCCAACTCAGAATTGCCCTGAAATCCTAGTGATCCATGTGCATCTGGATGCCATGGATACGAACAAAAACATCCCTGTGGTTGAACTCCCAACCATGCCACTAGTCAAGAACAAGGCATTAAGGACAAACCATGCTTGCACCCTTTGCGACTTGTATGGACATTACTCCCACCATTTCCAAGACTTACCCAAATTTTGAATGGCTCTTGCTGACCTCCGTCACGATTCCCTTGAGTCTGAGATCACCTTGACTGAAGAAGTTCACCCACCACCACCTCCTTCATCCAACAACATGTCCATTTACATGATGTCTAGTTCCCCCTAACAGCTCATCCCCATCTCCAATGACGGTCCATTAGACCTGTCACTTTGTTGCTTCAACAATGATGAGGAGATACTTGAAGCTCTGACCGCCTTGGAATACCCATGGGACAACATGCACCATCGCTTGTTCTTCCTCCCGAAAGAGCTAGTGTTGCAATCTGACCAATTTTTCATGGAGACCAAATATTTCATCCATGGGAAGGTTGACTGGTTCAAGAACCCAATCCTAGCACCCGATTCCTTTGAAGAAGGGAACATGGCAAATATTTTGCCAACCATTAAAATCGACATCTCCACCAACTCTAAGATCATTGAAGAAATCATGATGGGGGCATCTTGCTCCCCGAAAGAGGTCGATGCCTACACCACTCTCTTCCAATAATTCTGTGACATCTTTGCCTAGTCATACACTAAAATTCCTAGCTTAGATCCATCCATCATGGAACACCACATCGACACATGGCCTGATGTGGCACCCATCTGTCAGAAGCAACGACCCATCCATCCATCCAAAGTGGCTGCGGTGAAAGCTGAGATAGAGAAGCTACGCATAGCCGGCTTCATTTATCCCATTACATACACAACTTGGGTTTCTAATCCTGTTCCTGTGAATAAAAAACAAGGTACCTGTTATCTCCTAAAATAACCAGTCAGTTTTTCATTATTTTAGGTGATAGGTTTTGAGTCCAAAAATTTATTTTAAAATTTTTTAGATTCAATAAGGAGGTCCTCGTTATTAGTGCTAAGTCAAAAATTTGATTCATTTGAGTCTTGGCTTCAAAATTTAAAAAAAACAGGTTTTGGTAGCTAACTCTATTTTTGTAGAGGCCAGTTAGCTGCCGAAAAGGCTCAGTTTCGGCAGCTAAGAGGGTTAACTAGAATTATGTTAGCTGCCGAAAACGATCTCATCAGCAAAATAAAAAGCTCGTGTCCGTACTCAACTTCACATCAAGCGAGCCTGTTTTTGCCGCCGAAAATAAGATTGGAACGCATCTTAAAATATCCATCATGAGGTTTAGTGTTTGATAAGCTACCAAAGCAAGTCGTGAAGCACCCACATCATTTCATCTATGATTGCACAGGGTTACACAGAAGCTCATATGCGTACTTCCATCTGAGGGTTATTTGCAAGCTGATCGCTTCAAAATCTCACACGAGCTGGACGATATCATGAGAGATCAATTGCTGGGCTTATTCGAATGGGCATATTATTTCTCAAATGTTGTGAGCAAAGCCAAGGTCCCGTGTTTCTTCATGTTACAGCTCATGGCAAAAACAAATCTGCCACTCAGGACAGAGCTAGACAGGGTATGGTATCTCGAGTCCCATCCACAAGTGGCTGAGTTTTTCAAGTCTGCAAACGTTTTTGACTACTGTGAGAGACTCACTAGCTTCAACCAGCCACTTGCTGAATCATTTGCTCAGAGCTACAATGGGAGAACAGTGAATTTTGGCAGAGAAGAGTTTCATGTGGATGAGGCAGCTATATCCGAATGTACAAGTCTCCCCGGGACAGGGCAGAGTTGGTTTAAGACCACTAAAGCCTCAGATATTGAATTCAGGTCGTATCTCCTACCAGCCCATAAAGAAATCATTTTGGAGAAAGGATATTCCCATCACCTTTCTTGAACCTCAATGGCAGGCTCTTTTAAAGGCCATTTTCGTTTACATAACTTGTGAAGGCCGATATCACAGGGTGCTACACTACCACTTCAAGCTGTTGAATCATTTCACAGGGAGGGAAAAAATAAATTTGCCATACTTCTTCCATAAGACCCTAACTAAGATGGCAAAGGAAGTCCAGGCTAAGCCAAGCAAGATAGCAAGCAGGATCTCTCACCAGGGTCTCATAACATTGATAATCAAAGAGCTTTTGAAGAAGAGAAGTGTGGACTGGAATTATTTTTTGTTTTGGCATGAGTTCCCCACAGAGTTTTCCAGTGAAGAGGCAGTCGAGCAGGGTAAGGGCGAGAAGAGAAGCACTCCCAAAACCAGCAAGAGAAAGAGGAGAGCCATCTCTCCTCAAGCCCAAATGGAATCCCCTTCCTCATCAAGCAAGAGGAAAAGGTCAAAGAGAAAGCTGGTATTTGAACAAGCTGAAGGGACTCCTCAAGGGAAAAATCCACTAAACCTCCCCCACTCAGGATCTGAATCTGAAGATGAGGAAAAACAAGGGACAGAGCAGCCCATGGAAAGAGAGAAAATTCAAGACCCTCTCTTATCTGATGTACCAGGTCCCGAACCCTCCACACCAGAGACCAATAAAATCAATATGCTGTTACAGGAACTTTCCCAGGCAAGACATAGTGAGAAGCAGGTTAAGTTGCACAACGCAGAGCTGATCGGAAGGAATATGGCACTGCATGATCGGAGCAAAGAAATCATCGAAAAACTCAAGAAAACAGTCGAGAGGAACACGATGCTGATAAAAGAAAATGCCAAGCTCTACCGCAATCTCAGGACGCTCAGGTTAAAGTTGAAAGAATTGGAGGGGACAGAAGTACAACCAGTAGCTATAGAAGCACCACCATCTGGTCTTGACGCGTTGGCTGAGGTGGCCACAATTCCTGAGGAGGTAACACCCATGGAAGCTCAGCAAAGACAGACTAAAAGATCGACTAGATCAAAGGGAGTAGCTTCAAAGTAGTTGTAGGGACTGATCACGGGCTTGCAGGAAAGCATCGTTTTGGTTTTATAAAATTTTGGACAGTTTTCAGCTTTCGGCAGCTTAGGAGAGCCTCACAGAGCTCATTAGCTGCCGAAAGGACTGACTTTCGGCGGCTAAGACACGAAATCAACAAAAGAGTTAGTTGCTGAAAGCCTATTTTTGCCAATTTTCTCTAATTTCGCCCAGATCTCAGTTTTGTTCACCGGACTAGCAGAAAGCCGATCAAAATGAATGGACCATAAATTATTTTATCAATATCTCAAGGGTTTTGAGCGAGTTTTGAATTAGTTGGGCATTTTTGGCTAAGTTTCAACTTTGTTTTGAGGAACAGTTCTAGAAGTCGACTGCCACATCATTAATCTCAAGTTTGTTGTGCGACAAACTCAGACCACCGAGCCTTGGGAGGCCAGCTGCTCTTCACCAACCACCGAGATTTTGAAAGGAGATCTTCATATCATCATTTCCTTGATTTTAGGGATCAGTCCCTATTTTTTTGCATTTACTGTCAGTTAATGTTTTAGTTAACTCAACAGATCCATACTTTTAGGATCCGAAAACTGTTTGTAAAGGCTTTAAAATCCTAAGAACTCAGACTGAGAAGGGGTTCAATTTTGGATAGAGTAATCTGCTATTGTACTCAGTCTTCTTTATGCTAATACAGATCACAGGTTTCTTTCAGTTTTGATGTCAGCTTTCCATTTTCCTGTTCACTATTATCTGTGTTGTCTAGCTTTGAATGGTTGCTTTTCAATTGTTTAGCTCATATCCTGATATTAGTTTCTTGAATGTCTCTTGAACCCTACTCTGTACTGGTTTAGTTACATTCTTTTCTTCATCCACCTTTAAAGTTATCTGCTGATTAATCGACTCTTGAGAGCACTGTTTTATTTGTTTATCATTCTGAATGTCTGAATGCTATACTCGGATTGAGTTGTCCCATTGATCCACCTTTACAAAAAACACAAAAACATGATTTCTTAAGTTACCAAGCATACTTAGCCATAACCACTAAGTAGTTTCTTGGAGTGCTAACAAAATGGCGCCGTTGCCGGGGAGCGAGTTGAGAAGCTGAACTTCCTGGGAGACGACACAGATCTATTCCTTGATGATAGACAAGGATTAGACACTTCACTGGTTATATATCTTCTATCTGGTGACTCCACAACATCATTCTGGCTCCAAAGAGATCCAGTACCAGAGCGAATCCACAAGGACCCCTGGTGTCTCCGGTATCAAATCCAAATCATATTTTGAAGAAGGAGAAGAAAATCAAAGGTCAAGCTATACAAGAAGGTAAATCTGATAACCCTTTGTCCCACTTTTTCAAACCTTTGGCTGCACCCTCCCCTAACTTTGTAAGCTTGACTGCTGTCACTTTCTCTGCTGTACCTAATACCACGGTCATCATGGCTGGGGGAGGGGGACCAAATCTGACCCGAATGGAACAAATACTGGCTAACAGATATGCTCCACTGGTACTAGTACTTCCACTGTCTCAAATGCCCGTCAGGGACTACCAAAAGTATATGCCTAAATTCTTTGGGCCAGGAAACTACACAGCGGAAGAGCACCTTGAAGCATTCTATGCTTATGCAGAAAATATCAACATCGAAGCTGAAGATGTTTGGATGAGAATCTTTGTCCAGAGCCTGGATGGAGAGGCTCGAAAATGGTTTAAAACACTGCCAGCTACTTCTATAGGAGACATCACCGCTCTTGATGATGCCTTCTTGAAGAATTGGGGAGACAGAAAAGATTACCTGCATTACATTACTGAGTTTTGCAATCTCAAATGGAAAACGGGTGAGTCTGTATCTGATTTCACCAAGAGGTTCAATAATATGTATGAAAAGATCCCTGAGGTAGTCAAACCTTCCGAAACATCTGCTATGATCACATATTCCGGAGCCTTCGATTACCAATTCTGTTTGCTGCTCAGAGAGAGAGATTCTGAAACTCTTGTAGCCATGCAAGAGGCTGCCCTGAAAGTTGAATCAAATCTGTCATCTTCCGAGAAACTGAAAGCAAGTTTCGAGAGGAGGAAAAGGGGTGAGGAAGCCTCTTCTTCATCCAATTCAAATCAGAAGGTGGATAAGTTGGTAAAGATGTTAGAATCCCTGACATCTGAAATGGAAAAGATCAGGAGCAGCAACAAACCTCCTAACAGAGCGAGGAATAAAAAACAAAATGATTACCCTAATAGGAATCAGAATCGAGCTAATTATCCAAACAGAAATCAGAATTGGAGAAGAAACCAACAACAGGTGCAACTCATGCAGAGAGAGAGGAATCCCGCTGATGATCAGAGAATCAGGGCTCCCTTCCAGAATGTAGTGCTTGATGAAGAAGATGAGGAGGAGGTTCAAGAACTTGAAGAGGACATTCACTGTCTCGAGGCTGAGTACGAAGAGATCTACTTGACCGAAGCTGACTATGAAGGGTCATTGTTTGATCAGGAACTGAACCAGCTTTATGAAGATCAGGCCATGCTGCAAACTGATGAACCGACTGGATATAATCTGAGATCCAAAAAGAATGTTGGAAAACAAAATACTCCAGTTCCTCCGAAAAAGACTGCTGCCCCTGCAAAGCAGCCAGCCAAAGAAGTTCAGAAAACATCTCAGTCACAGCCCATGGTAAGAGAAAATCCCTCTGAATCTGAAAAAATTTCTTCTTCTTCTTTCAATTTACAAACAGAAATTCAAAAACTAAAAATCCCTGTACCTCTTATTGAACTCATGAAGAACGAAGCCTTCCGAAAGGAAATTTGTAAAAGTCTTGATCACAAATCTGTCTCTTTTTCCTCTGACACCATAAACTTGTCTGATGATAAACCTAGCATTGTGCTAGGCCCTATGATTGAAGAACGAGATGAAGTTGTCCCCCTTTTTATGTCTCTTTGAACATCCATGAAAAGACCTTGCACAATTGCCTCCTCGATTCAGGTGCTTCCCATAACCTGATGTCAAAAACAGTCATGCATGGACTAGGCTTAGAAATCACCCGCTCTTACCATGATTTGTTCTCCTTCGACTCCGGGAAGGTGAAATGCCTTGGGTTGATAAAAGACCTTGTTGTTTCTCTGTCTTCTACCCCGATGAAAACCATGGTTATGGATGTTGTTGTGGCTGATATCCCACCCAAGTTTGGCTGTTTGCTGTCCAGATCATGGATGAAAAGACTAGGTGGAACCTTTCAAATGGACCTATCTTATGCCACTATCCCAGTCTTTTTCGGAGAAAACAGAAGACTATACCATGAGTCTCAGCTTTCTTTCATCATCAGTGATGAAAAGAATCCCGCTAACCATCCCATTTATTCAGTAGACACGGGAATGGGCTCATGTATCCTGCAGGTGGATGAGTCTTTACCAGAATCCTTGCCATTGAAAAAGCCTGTGGTCCAGCCTATCGATAGTGAGAAAGAGAATGGAGTGTGGACAATGTTCTTTGATGGAGCCTGTACCAAAGAGTCTGCTGGAGCGGGGGTTGTGTTCATTTCCCCTTCAAAGGAAAATACACAGCTGTCATTTAAGTTAAATTTCCAAGTGACAAACAATATAGCTGAGTACGAAGCCCTGCTGTTGGGGCTTAATTCGGCCAAAGAAATGCAGGTCAAAAAGCTACATGTCTTTGGGGATGCTGATCTGATTATTCAGCAGGTCAACAAATCATTTCAGGCAAAGCATGTGAGGCTCAAAGCCTACAGAGACGAGGTACTCAATATTATTCCTTCTTTCTCTGAATTCAGAATAGCACATGTACCTAGATTGATGAACGAAATGGCTGATTATTTAGCTGTTTCAGCTTGTAATTTCATCCCTCCTCTGCCTCCTAAACTGTCATACGAGATTCAAGTAAAATATCGGCCTTCACTGCCTGATAATGTAGAATTTTGGAAGGTGTTTGAGGATGATGCAGAGCTGACCAGGTTTCTGAATGTTATAGATGAATTTGCTGACCTGGAAATTGATGAAGACAATCAGAATGAACAGGCTGCCAAAGAAAAAACAAGATTTAAAGGCAGAATCGGGGCACACAAGATAGTTCATCTTTCCTCAAACAGAATCCCGAAGGGGCTGGTACCTTTGGAGAGACTTTTCGACAGCAATGATGTTGCTGTTAAGCTTCAGAAGAAAGAGGATGAATCTGATAGCTATCCTCTAAACTTGGCCAACGAATCAGATCCGAAATATGTGAATTTGGCATCCCATTTGACAGAGCAGCAGAGATCCGAGTATGCTGGCCTCTTGAAAGAGTTCTCCGACATCTTTGCATGGAAGTACTCGGATCTGAAAAATTATGACACAGAGATCATTCAGCATAGAATCCCACTGAACAAGGATACTACTCCCTTCTGACAGAAGCTGAGATCATTCAATCCAATGTTGCTGCCCATAATGGAGAAGGAAATTGAAAAATTGCTTGAGGCAAAGATCATAATCCCGCTGAGGTATTCCGATTGGATTGCCAATCTTGTCCCTGTGAGAAAGAAGAATGGTGAAATCAGACTCTGTGTCGATTTCAGAAACTTGAATAAGTGCTCTCGGAAGGACAACTACCCGCTGCCCAATATGGAACATATCTTGCAGAAAGTTTCCGGGGCAAGTGTCATGTCTTTCATTGATGGATTCTCGGGATACAATCAGATTGCTGTCCACCCTAAGGACAGAGAAAAGACAGCTTTCACAACTCCATGGGGTACATTCATGTACCAAAAAATGCCCTTCGGTCTCATGAATGCTGGGGCTACTTTCCAGTGGGCAATGGATATTGCCTTTGTCGGAGAAAAGGATAGATTTGTCCTTATATACCTCGATGACATCACAGTGTTCTCCCACAGCCATTCAGATCACCTGCTGCATTTGAGGAAAGCTTTCAAGAAGTGCAGAAAATATGGAATTTCATTGAATCCTAAGAAGTCATTTTTTGCATTGAAGGAGGGAAAGCTGTTGGGTCACATTGTTTCAGGGGAAGGGGTCAAGATTGATCCCAAGCGAGTGGATGCAATCCAAAATCTATCACTGCCTAGATCCAAGAAAGATGTCCAATCTTTTCTTGGCACCATTAATTTCATTCGCAGATTTATATCGAATTTTGCTGAGTTGACTAAGCACATAACCAGCATGTTGAAGAAAGAGTCAGAAATCAGATGGACCGAACAGGAAAAAGCTTCTTTCCATGATATCAAAGAAGCGATTACTTCAGCTCCGGTCCTAATCAGTCCAGACTTTGAAAAATAATTTTTCATTTTTTCATTTGCTTCACATGATACTATTGCAGTTGTTCTCTTACAGAAGAATGACAATGAGCAGGAGCAGCCTGTGGCCTTTTTCAGCTGAGTACTCCGTGATGTTGAGCTCAAGTATGAACCTTTGGAGAAGCAAGCATATGCATTGATCAAATCCCTGAAGGCGTTTATAATTTACATTCTCCAGTCCAAGGTAATCGCTTATGTCCCCTCTGGTTCAGTCAAAGATGTTTTGGTGCAGCCTGACATTGATGGCAAAAGGAGTAAGTGGGTGGCAAAGCTGATCGAGTTCGACATAGAAATCAAACCTGTCAAGCTGGTTCGAGGGCAGGGACTTGCTCGGTTATTGGCTGAAGAGAATTGCAGAGCATTAAAAATTGATGAAGAGGAGAAAGGTACAACAAATTTCCAATTTGAAATTTCAGCAGATCGGACAGGGACAGATTTACAGGTAACCTCTTATATCTGAGAGTGTGAATGGTATAGGGATATTGTTTTCTTTTTGCAAACTCTTTCTTTGCCAGAGGGACTCACAAGAACACAATGAAGAGCTCTTAAGATTAAATCTACAAGATTTTGCATCAAAGATAACTTGCTGTTTTGGAAAGACCCTTTAGGGGTGCTCCTGAGATGTGTGACAAAGGAGGAGGCTATCAAAGTGATGACTGAATTTCATGACAGTATCTGTGGCAGACATCACTACTGGAAGACAATTGTCCACAAGATACTGAGAGCGGGTTACTACTGGCCCTATATATTTTCTGATGTGTTTTCCTTTGTGAAAGCATGCGACAAATGTCAAAGGTTCCAGGGAAAAGGGCAGCTGAAATCTCTACCGTTGAAGCCCATCATAGCTGTTGGTCCATTCCAGCAATGGGGCTTGGACTTCATCGGAGAGATACATCCTTCATCAAGCAATCAACACAAGTGGATATTGGTTGCCACAGATTATTTCACGAAATGGATTGAAGCCATTCCCACGAGGAATGCTAATCATAAGGTTATTATTGACTTTCTGTTTAGTAATATCTTTTCAAGGTTTGGCTGTCCCAAGAAGCTGATTACAGACAATGCTCCTGCCTTTAATAACCGGAATTTGGTGAGTTTATGTGAAGAGATGGGGATCAAACTAGCTCATTCCACATCATACTACCCACAGGGCAACGGACTAGCTGAGTCTTCAAATAAAAGTTTGTCTCGTATCATCAAGAAATTGCTGGAGGAAAACAAGAAAAGTTGGGACAGTAAGTTAAAATTCGCCTTGTGGGCCGACAGAGTGACCAACAAAAAGTCTATTGGCACATCTCCCTTCAAGCTAGTATATGGTACTGAAGCCATATTCCCAGTCCAACTTGTGTTACCGGTGACTAGTTTCCTTCAAGAGGTCGGCTTTGAACCTGATGATCACACTAGAAGAGTTTTTCAATTGGTGGAGTTGCAGCAGGAGAGAGAGCATCTGATAGAAAATTCTGAAAATCACCAAATGAAGGTAAAGAACACTTTTGACAGGAAAACAAAAACAGGGATGTTCAAAACAGGTGATTTTGTCTTGAAGTGGGATGAAGCTAGACAAAAGAAGGGACAGCATGGTAAGTTTGATGCTTTATGGACTGGTCCATATGTTATAGCAGAGGTATATCACAACAACACTTTTGTTCTTCATCATCTGGATGGAGAGATTCTTGCAGGTGGCCCATTCAATGGGCGATTTTTGAAAATCTATGTCTCATAAAGGCCTCGGGTCTTTCTCATTGTAAAATATTCATCTTTTCTTTCTGTTTAGAGCCAGTGTGTCAAATAAACTCCAAGCCCAATGGGAGTACTAGACTAGGTGTCAGTTTTATTTCTAGGAAAGGCATTTGGTTCTGGGATTCTTCGGAACCTCACTGGGAGGATTCCATCCCCAAGTAGGAGCCAGATGTTATCTCCTAAAATAACCAGTCAGTTTTTCATTATTTTAGGTGATAGGTTTTGAGTCCAAAAATTTATTTTCAAATTTTTTAGAGTCAATAAGGAGGTCCTCGTTATTAGTGCTAAGTCAAAAATTTGATTCATTTGAGTCTTGGCTTCAAAATTTAAAAAAAACAGGTTTCGGTAGCTAACTCTGTTTTTGTAGAGGCCAGTTAGCTGCCGAAAAGGCTCAGTTTCGGTAGCTAAGAGGGTTAACTAGAATTATGTTAGCTGTTGAAAACGATCTCATCAGCAAAATAAAAAGCTCGTGTCCGTACTCGACTTCACATCAAGCGAGCCTGTTTTTGCCGCCGAAAAGAAGATTGGAATGCATCTTAAAATATCCATCATGAGGTTTAGTGTTTGATAAGCTGCCAAAGCAAGTCGTGAAGCGCCCACATCATTTCATCTCTGACTACACAGGGTTACACAGAAGCTCATATGCGTACTTCCATCTGAGGGTTATTTGCAAGCTGGTCGCTTCAAAATCTCACACGAACTGGACGATATCATGAGAGATCAATTGCTGGGCTTATTCGAATGGGCATATTATTTCTCAAATGTTGTGAGCAAATCCAAGGTCCCGGGTTTCTTCATGTTACAGCTCATGGAAAAAAAAATCTGCCACTCAGGACAGAGCTAGACGGGGTCTGGTATCTCGAGTCCCATCCACAAGTGGCCGAGTTTTTCAAGTCTGCAAACGTTTTTGACTACTGTGAGAGACTCACTAGCTTCAACCAGCCACTTGCTGAAGCATTTGCTCAGAGCTACAATGGGAGAATAGTGAAGTTTGACAGAGAAGAGTTTCATGTGGATGAGGCAGCGATATCCGAATGTACAAGTCTCCCCAGGACAGGGCAAAGCTGGTTTAAGACCACTAAAGCCTCAGATATTGAATTCAGGTCGTATCTCCTACCAGCCCATAAAGAAATCATTTGGAGAAAGGATATTCCCATCAACTTTCTTGAACCTCAATGGCAGGCTCTTTTAAAGTCCATTTTCGTTTACATAACTTGTGAAGGCTGATATCACAAGGTGCTGCACTACCACTTCAAGCTGTTGAATCATTTCACAGGGAGGGAAAAAATAAATTTGCCATACTTCTTCCATAAGACCCTAACTAAGATGGCAAAGCAAGTCCAGGCTAAGCCAAGCAAGATAGCAAGCAGGATCTCTCACCAGGGTCTCATAACATTGATAATCAAAGAGCTTTTGAAGAAGAGAAGTGTGGACTGGAATTATTTTTTGTTTTGGCATGAGTTCCCCACAGAGTTTGCCAGTGAAGAGGCAGTCGAGCAGGGTAAGGGCGAGAAGAGCAGCACTCCCAAAACCAGCAAGAGAAAGAGGAGAGCCATCTCTCCTCAAGCCCAAATGGAATCCCCTTCCTCATCAAGCAAGAGGAAAAGGTCAAAGAGAAAGTCGGTATTTGAACAAGCTGAAGGGACTCCTCAAGGGAAAAATCCACTAAACCTCCCCTACTCAGGATCTGAATCTGAAGATGAAAGATGAGGAAAAACAAGGGACAGAGCAGCCCATGGAAAGAGAGAAAAGTCAAGACCCTCTCTTATCTGATGTACCAGGTCCCGAACCCTTCACACCAGAGACCAATAAAATCAATATGTTGTTACAGGAACTTTCCCAAGCAAGACATAGTGAGAAGCAGGTTAAGTTGCACAACGCAGAGCTGATCGGAAGGAATATGGCACTGCATGATCGGAGCAAAGAAATCATCGAAAAACTCAAGAAAACAGTCGATAGGAACACGATGCTGATAAAAGAAAATGCCAAGCTCTACTGCAATCTCAGGACGCTCAGGTTAAAGTTGAAAGAATTGGAGGGGACAGAAGTAAAACCAGTAGCTACAGAAGCACCACCATCTGGTCTTGACGCGTTGGCTGAGGTGGCCACAATTCCTGAGGAGGTAACACCCATGGAATCTCAACAAAGACAGACTAAAAGATCGACTAGATCAAAGGGAGCAGCTTCAAAGAAGTCCTAGGGACTGATCACGGGCTTGCAGGAAAGCATCGTTTTGGTTTTATAAAATTTTGGACAGTTTTCAGCTTTCGGCAGCTTAGGCTGTCACGTCCCCATGCCTCCGACCAACAAAGAGGACGCGACCAATGCTTCAAACAACCAGGCTAACCGCCCATGAACATGTACAGGCTTAATAACTGCCCAAAACAGAATGCTGAAAGATGATTTAAACTAAAATATGCACACATGATTATTCATCATGCACAGATGCAATTTAATCCTCATTCACAGCGGAAACAACAACATTCAAACGAGCATTCATTCAACACGTAAACATCAGTCATTAATTAAGACGTTACAGATCATGGGATTAATACAACCCAATTCGTAAACACGACGGAATAACCATATTAACATGCAAGTAGAAGGGAATGCTTCAGCCTATTTCATTCGGGAAGAATAGTGAAACAATCACATAATAATCAACTCCATTCTCATGCTATGCACCAGCATCATACCAACTAATTTAAGATAATCATTTCATCCAAGTAACATGAGTAATTTAACGCACAGATAAAACCACAGATGAACATCATTCAAACCACAGAGAATACTTATCTTGAGATGAAGCTGTCCAACAACTGGCTATGTGAGAGCAACGTTCCACCCAACCATAGATCTCTGTCCAGCCTCTATTCTTTCAGCTGAGAGATCACCCCCGAGCTGGGATGTGTATCCACTAAGGAGGAACTAGATGGGCTCACTCACAGCCATGGGTTCACTCAAATGGTTATGCACATCCAACACAAGGAAGGTCCCCTTCTCTGCTACACAGTCCCTCGGGCAACTATTCCCTCCAGTTCTCTTTAGGATGGGCATAGAAAGGTCCAGCTGCTAGCTTCCTGAAATTTCAACCTTCACTGGGTTTATCAAGCAAACCCAACCTCTGTTCCAGCATCCGCACTTGGATTTCTCACCATTCTGTCAACGAATAACTCAAATCCGTCACTGATTTTCGGGGCTGCAAAAACTGGGTTTTCCCATGAGTTTCGGTGTAGCTAATGCTCCCAAATTCTCCCTAAGGTTCATACCTATGGATTCCCCATTGTATTTTACTGTCCAATACCAAATCTGGGCATTTTTGGCTCTTCAAAACGTGGGTTTTTGCACAGTTGCGATTTCTGGTTTTTCACCCTGTTGGGAACTCGTTTTTGGATGGAAAATGATGCTGGGTCCTTCCACCCTGGAATGGAGATGAGGAAGAAGCAATCCCTAAGAGGTAGAGTGACTTGTGGTACAAGAAAACAGAGCCCATACTCTGCCATACAAATTTCTGGGCTGCCCATGCTCCATTAAAGCCATGGATTGTTTTCTTCAACCACTTCCTTACAACAGAGTTAAATGTCAACAAGGAAAGTCAAATGGGTTATCACAATGACATATGGCAGCCTATGGTTCAATCCCACAACCCCTTCACCACTCCCTAGTGGATACACACGGCCCCTTCTCATTCGTTGCCTCCATAGTCAGTTTTGGTATTTTATTGCTTGATGTTTATTTACATCATTTTTACAATGTTCCATGGCTAAATAGCACATGGTTAACAGCAGGTCCAATGCTTTGCCATTTTAAATAAAATACGAACATACACTAGCAGGGCCTTGGCCTTGAGCTCCACGCTAGGTATACGTACATCATACAAACGGGGTCAAACCTGGGGACATTACATAGGCGAGCCTCACAGAGCTCATTAGCTGCCGAAAGGACTGACTTTCGGCGGCTAAGACACGAAATCAACAGAAGAGTTAGCTGCCGAAAGCCTGTTTTTGCCAATTTTCTCTAATTTCGCTCAGATCTCAGTTTTGTTCGCCGGACTAGCAGAAAGCCGATCAGAATGAATGGACCATAAATTATTTTATCAATATCTCAAGGGTTTTGAGCGAGTTTTGAATCAGTTGGGCATTTTTGGCTAAGTTTCAACTTTGTTTTGAGGAACAGTTCTAGAAGTCGACTGCCACATCATTAATCTCAAGTTTGTTGTGCGCCAAACTCAGACCACCGAGCCTTGGGAGGCCAGCTGCTCTTCACCAACCACCGAGCTTTTGAAAGGAGATCTGCATATCATCATTTCCTTGATTTTAGGGATCAGTCCCTATTTTTTTGCATTTACTGTCAGTTAATGTTTTAGTTAACTCAAAAAATCCATACTTTTAGGATCTGAAAACTGTTTGTAAAGGATTTAAAAGCCTAACAACTCAGACTGAGAAGGGGTTCGATTTTGGATAGAGTAATCTACTATTGTACTCAGTCTTCTTTATGCTAATACAGATCACAGGTTTCTTTCAGTTTTGATGTCAGCTTTCCATTTTCATGTTCACTATTATCTGTGTTGTCTAGCTTTGAATGGTTGCTTTTCCATTATTTAGCTCATAGCCTGATATTAGTTTCTTGAATGTCTCTTGAACCCTACTCTATACTGGTTTAGTTACATTCTTTTCTTCATCCACCTTTAAAGTTATCTGCTGATTAATCGACTCTTGAGAGCACTGTTTTATTTGTTTATCATTCAGAATGTCTGAATGTTGTACTCGGATTGATTTGTCCCATTGATCCACCTTTACAAAAAACACAAAAATAGGATTTCTTAAGTTACCAAGCATACTTAGCCATAACCACTAAGTAGTTTCTTGGAGTGCTAACAATTCACGTTTGTACAGACTTCCGTGATCTCAATGGGGCATGTCCCAAAGACAACTTCCCCACACCATTCATTGATCAAATCATCGATGCATGCACCGAACATGAGGCCTTCTCCTTCATGGATGGATTTTCCAGTTACAACCAAATCCAAATCCAGAAAGAAGACCATTACAAAACGGCATTCACAACCCCATGGGGCACATTCACCTACTAAGTCATGCCCTTTTGCCTCAAAAATGTTGAAGCCACCTTCTAGTGCACCATGAAACATTGCTTCTGTGATCTCGCTCACATCATGTTAGTTTGTTTCGACAACCTCATCGCGCAGTTGTAAATCCACACACAACACATAGACAACTTGCAACAATTCCTAATGCAATGTCGCCAGTACATGATCCGCTTGAACCCATTTAAGTGTGTTTTCTATGTCCCCGCGGGCCGTCTCCAAGGATTCATCGTGTCACACATAGGAATGACCGCTGATCCTAGGAAAGTCCAAACGAATTTCCCCCTAACGTCACCCATTTGAGTGACAACGTTCTAAATTGTATTATAGTCTTTCCATTTTTTGTTTTACACATTTTTCACGATTGATTCTTATGTATCATTTCCTCTCATTGCTTCAGATGGAGCACACGTCAGATCAATATACGGGATTCGCAGATGGATCAAGCAGATGGTACCCAGACCTTGCCTCGACTGCATGGGTAATCTACTCCCCATCGCATGAGTTGATCCACATCGACGGAATATGCATGGGCACCATGACCAACAACCAGGTGGAGTATGATGGTGTCAATGGCCTCTTGGCCACTGCCCTACAGTTAGGAATTCATCATCTCGATGTCTTCTTAGACTCCCAGCTTCTTGTTTCCCAACTGAACAACCACTACCGAGTTCGCAATCCCTGCCTCTTTAGAAAGTACCTGCACACTAAACACATGGTCAGGACATTTGAATCCATCACATTCACACATGTTCCCAGGAACCTCAATAGCATCACAGATCAAATGGCTAACGATATTCTAAATTGGCACATCCATAACAGTATATAGGAAACATACAACCATAACATAATGCATAATCATGTCTAAAAATACACATAGTGTAATAATACATCACATAGGCATTTTCATTCCATGACATAATAAAAATACTCACATAATAAAACCATAAAAGTGCATCCACGTGCATCAAAAATATATATAGATATAAATGCATAAGTTGCATGTACACAACATGTCCAATACAAAAATGAGAAGCCACATATGCTTTCTCAACAAGATATACATAAGCGACACAAAAACCCCTAAGTGCACCTACACACTAGGAGCAGCCCCACAAAGCTACCAATCTGATTCAGACCCATCATCTAACTTGGAATCTTCATCCTCTGAAGAGGACGCATCCAATGCAAGAAGACCACCTCTCTCCATCCGATGAAAAAGCTCGCACGCCACTGCCATATTCCTCATAACACCCGTTAGCTTGGGAGGAATATTGTGAACAACAGAAATAAATTTAGAGTTCAGATGTTGCCAACCAACATCTGACACTCCAGTAGTGACCTCCTCCATGTACGGTACCATTCCATCCATATCCCGCTGCCACCTGCAGGAGCTCCCGAAAGGGGTTTCCGTAGTAGCCGCCGCAGGAGGTACAATAACAACCCACCTCTAATGCCCAGGTGGCAGGAAAGGACCAACATCTGCACACAAAAGCAAGGACACCATCAGTCCATGTACATCAATATGAAAATCACTAACTAGCTCAACTATACTATGCACAAAGATGAACATAAAACATCAAGCATACATACCAGTTGGTCCCCAAGCTAGACCAGGAGGTCAGGACATCTTTGGATCTCCTTGGAAGTCCATACCTGCATACGGGTACTCCTCGATCACCACAGGCAGTTGGAGCCATTGCTCCAACAAATCCTCTATGAAGAAGCAGCCCACTATACCGCCACCCTCGCGAATCATCATTTGGCACCACCTATACATCCTCAGCTCTCGTGGACCACTGTCCTACATATCCTGATGAGGAAGAAGTGTAGGTACTTTCTCAAAGAAGAAAGCACATAGGAAGGAGCGAAAGCAAAAGCCATCACCACTAGTCTTCGACTTGTTCAGCTGACATCGAACAACATGCAAGTACATCTAGCCCCATGCATAATATGTGCCACTAATGGCATGCTCCACTAGCTGCAGCTAGCCTCCAGAAATCTTGTGGCTCCCCATGGAACCCAAGATGCACTGTAGTAAAGTCCCCACCACCTGTGTGGACAACAACTCGATGTCACACATCAGGATGTAATAACCACACACATACGCTGTAGCATAATAGTGCCACTCACATAAATCCTCTAATGTCTCCCCCTGAGATAGTACAGGTGCCAAGTCACCAACTACTCCCAATATTGGGAGCCCAGTAATGAAATACACATCCTCCAGTGTAATCTCAATATGCTGGCCATGGAAGAGGCACACCTCCTCAGTAACATCCCAAAAACCGATCAGAGTTTGCATCAGCAATCCCAAGCTCCACATAAGTGGAATCCTCATAAACTTCAGCAACCCATAGCGGGCTAGTGTATCTCTAACACCTCTTTCACGTAATGATGCATCTCTGACTAGCTTGCAGTCTCTCTCCCTCCATTTCATCTCCACCATCCTGCACAAAGCAAAAACAATGATGTTAGACATCCCCACCATCAAAAAACCACCCAAAGGAGGCCAGGGTGCACTTATCTGAGCGGAAGGAGCACCCAGGGCGCTCATAATGGCCCAATTTGTGCACCCAGGGCACACCTTTCCCTTCAAAATGAGCAACCTGCGCACAAGAAACCACAAACATCTCATGGGGGGCCTCCAAGTGGTCAAATTCAGTAAATAAACCATCAAAATGAAGAGGTTCAGTGAGAGCTTTTACGTACAAGTCGCGGCTCGTGAAACCATCGATCGGATCAAGAGAAATCAGCAAATGAAGAATTAGGGCCCACCTCTCCAACTCCACAATGAACAGTGACAATGACACTTCACCATGTGGACCCTCCCCTTTTATAGGCCCCATTTGACCTAATTTCTTCCGATTGACATAACAGGACCATACTGACCCCGTTTGAGACACTGTTTCTACCACTGGTTTCCGAATTCTACCCTCTATATAGTTATGAGACCATTTTCTCATGTTTAATAAGGAAATTCTAGGACCATTTCCCACAAGTCACCTCGATTCATGAGCCATGACATGATGATGTGAGTGTCTACAGACTGGTACTCGTATCACACTTTGTGACCACTACTCATACAAGTTGTCAGGCCACCGCTCATTAAGGATTGTACTATAATTTTACTTTTTGTATTTATAATTGTCTTTTTCACCACACCTTATGTAGACATATGGACCATCATCCACAAAACCCTTTGTTTTTCTCCCATGTATTTGACATAGAAGTGTCCTCGGACCGCCGCCCGTTAATAACTATAATTTTAGCTTTTATTTTGTATTTTTAACACATAGATTGTCTTTGCTTTTTACCGCACCTTACACGGACCTCTGGACCACTATCCACAAAATGATTTCTTTTATTGCACGTATTTGGCATATAAATGCCTCTGGACTTGCACTCACATCACATGTAGTCAAGTTCGTCCACTGCAACACACACCCACGCTCTCCTGACCTCTTTCTGAGAGCCACCTCGGTTTGCATGCCTTTGCCACACCGTCTCATAGGCCTCTGCCATGATATATCCCACACATGTATTGGTATGTTTGAGAGCCTTCTACTCTATCCATACTGCGCGGATGACCTTTGGACGCCTATCCACCATCCCGACATAGGGGCACCGCTCGTGCCACCTCAGTCAGTTGAACACTGGAGTTTCGTTTAAGCTCTTTTCTGACTCCTTAAAACAATGAAAAGATCACCGAGCGCAGCTGCTTCCTTTCCCACTTGCTAAAGTATAGGAAAGGGCATCTACATCATCTCATTTACCTCCTTTTGCCGACCATGTAGACCATCAATCGAAAAGGACATCCTTGGCACACTCAAGCCAAAACCATTCCCCTCTACATACTTTTGTGCTTTCTCCGGCAGAGGGGTCGCACTTTACGAAAAATCTCACCACTGGTTGTCGTTAAGATCTTTTCCAGCTGTCTCAACAAGAAAATATCGCCGAGCAAACTTGGTTTCGTTCATCCTTGTAAAAGTATTTGAATGACCGTCCAGTCAGTATAGGTTTAACCTTTTATGGCCTGATTGGACTACCAACGATAAAGAAGTATCTCATCCCCTACAGGATGGGTGAGCTCTCCCATGTATACTTTTATCCTTTTTAGGGCACAAGAGACTACCAACGAAAAAGATCCCCCACTAGAGTATTTTTCATGCTTTCAAACTCTCTAAAATTGAAAGCATCATCGAGCATTTACCTTCTCGGGCTCGCCAAAAATCCACGAGATCGTACCACAACAGTATCCCTAGACACTACCCCATAGAAAACAGTTTGGCAGCATCCCAACATTGGGTCGCCTTTGTTTAGAGTACTCTACAATGTGTCTACCTTGGATCCCATCAGTATCAAAAGTGTCCTCTGCCTCCAAGTATTTCCCATCTGTAGTGACATTCCTGGTATTACAGCTATGATCCCATTCCCATGAGTTAAGTTCCATTTGCTTCCTGGTTTACCCTACCATCATACTCTGAACAAAGGAAGTTTGAGTCTCCCACTCCCCCGCTGCCCCTGTTCAATTTTCCCCTTCCCTCCCCTTCCCTCCCAATTCAGTGATTCAGTCCACAGATTGCTTCACACCTTTCAGTTATCCCTCGCGCTCCTGGTCAAGGAAACATCATTGCCTTGACTAGGGGCAGGTCTCCCTCTGTCGATGCCAACACACATATTCTAGAGCATAGACCCAGAGGTCCCTGTACCTTGGTTTCATTAACATAATTGATGAGTTCCTTGGACCACTTGAGAGGATTCCTTAGTGCCTCTTGGGATGGTTGTTTCTCACGTGCTCGACTTCAACTCCATCATCGCACCGTTGAGATTCGTACAGAGTTTTTTCCGCACAGTACTTGGTCAAATACCCTGTATGTCACCTGACTCTATCACATTAGTGAGTCCACTCAAGGGACCTAAATAGGTTATGTCCCTTGTGATTTTTGGGTTGCGTTGGATACAATGATCTGAATCCCCAGTAGTGCTTCAATATACCTTTATGATTGATGCAGCATACTTGTACCATAGAGACTCTGACTCTCAATCAGCGAGTCCCTACAGATATGTACTGTTCCAGATATTGTAGACCAGCAGTCATGAAGATATAGCATTCCATGAGAATTCCATGGGTCCAATATACCAGATTAGTGTTGTATTCAGCCTCACATAGAGGCAACCATCATTGTAACATCAGTTGTATATAATGATCGGCTCTTGCATTTTAGAGCATAGATCAAATTATTCTTTTGACATTGTCATGAGCATGGGAACGCCCACCTCGTCCATATACATGTCACACATTTATTGTATCTCACCCATTGATGGGAACCAAATTAATACAAAAACCAAAATCCACCATGCCCCAGCCCCGGAAGCACCACCTCTCGACAACAAATCCTATGATGTCCATCGGCCATACGTTGAGCTCCTACCCTCACACATTAGGGGGAAATATGTTAACCCAAAAATCCCCCACATAGCTCTCTATGGCCTACACCACCCAAGGACACCATCTCACAACACTCATTTCATTCCATAAGACCTTCTATTTGACCCCCACACCTCCAAAAGGTCCCAAGGATGAAGAAAAGGGCTAAAAACCCCAAAAAAGAGCCCAAAATAGATCCCCAAGAGCTAAAGCCCTCAAAAAGGGGCTAAAACCCTGAAAGGGGCTAAAGTTAGGGTGAAAGGAGCTAAGGGCCCAAAAAAGGGGATAAAGCCTTGAACAAGGGCTTAAAACCCTAAAAACCCTTGGAAAAACTATAAAAGGAGGGTGGGGTGTCACTCTCAAAACACTCCCCACTTGCCTATTGTTATGCTGCCCATGGATGCTTTGAGACCTCTTGCTCTCAAACCACCCACTCTCCCTCTCCTCCATTTCCATTTCTCCAAGCCATTGCTTCCCAACCAAGAGAGAGGTGCTCCCATGAGCTAGGGCATGGTGGCCCATTTCCACCTAAGTGAGGTATAATCTCTTTTTATGCTTGTTTTATTTGTTTTTAATTTCTAACCCTCATCTCCATTTGTAGGTTTTTCATTAACATTATTTGCAGGTTGTCTCCATGGTAGTATAGGTTTATTTTGTAGGTTTGGAGGTGGAACCCTAACATACTATGTGCAGAGGGGTTCAACAATGCTCCATCATCTCCTCTCCTTTATTGTTCTTTCATTAGCTATTAGATTCAGTTTACTATTGTAGCCATTTTCTTAGATTATCTTAGGTTCAATTTGCAGCTTTGTTTTTACCATTTATCATTCTGTTTTTTACTATTTTCAAAGGGTAGGAACCTACCCTTGTGCCCTATAGGCACAAGGGATCCATTCTTACCCCTATAGTGAGGATAAATTCTCACTATAGGCCTTGCACATGGTCTTAAAACCATTTGCAATGCCCTCCTAAACCATGTACAATAAAACCATGGGTTGTTTAGAGGCCTTGCACATGGTTTTAAAACCATGTACAAGGCCTCCTAAACCATGTACAGTAAAACCATGGGTTGTTTGAAAGGCCTTGCACATGGTTTTAAAACCATGTGCAAGGCTAACATTTTTTACGGATAATTCAATTTGTTATTTTTTATTATTTTGTTAGGTAGGAACATTACAACATCTCCCCCATATTGTGTTTTTTCCTTGACCCACATTTTTTTTACGGATAATTAAATTTTTACTTTTTTATTGTTTTGTTAGGTAGGAAGATTGCAACATCTCCCCCATATTAGATTTTTTTTCTGGCCGACATTTATTTTGTCCTATAATTAAAAAAATATTTTTTATTAATAAAATTAACGTTACGTAGTGTTACAAGATCTCCCCCATATTGGGTTGTAGAGTGCCTCTCGATGCAACTAGTGAACTTGGAATTTGTATAGTCTTAGGATTATTCAGAGGTATGGTAGATGGTATGGATGGTGGTATGATATGTGTATCAACCTACAAATATGCTTATAAATCAGAATCCAAAGGATCACATATAAGCATATCAATAGACTCATGGGAATACACTGGTAATGAATCCTCTATATGAAAGGAGGAAAGAATGAGATGTTCACAATCTTCAAGGAGGTTCTGAGTATTGCTGCCAATAAAAAAGGAGGAGATTATGAAGCACATTAGATCAAGTAAGGTAAGTGGTATGACACAAATAAGGCTTGATTTGGCTAAGTAAACATCCTGGAATTCACTGGGTTGCGCACCATCAAGGAGAGAGATATGCACAAAGTGTGAAGGATATGGCACATAGATCTCAGAATCTAAGATAGGAGATGTAGAGAAAAATGAATGGGTTATAGGACCATAATAAACATCAACAACATCTCCATATGTTACTTATTTTTTATCATTAGTATCACAAGAAGAAAAATCACCTTCAAGAGACACAGAAAAAGATGGCTCTTCAATATTTGGTTCTTGATTGAAGGATGAAGCATTCGAATTAAAGAGGGAAGAAGAAACATAAACTGTATGAGAAAATTATTCATCATGATCAAATTCATCAGAGAATGTAGAGGCTAAGAAATATTGAGAAAGGGAACAAGAGGAGATGCTGGGTTCGCTCCATGCTTCATCTTCTATTTCCTGCAAACCAAAAGCTCTGTCCAGAATTTTCCAAAGCTCAAATGGATACTCAGTAGAATTTATGAGATGATATATATTTGGAGACATTCCCAAACACATAATTCCATAATATTTATCACAATTATTAACCCAATCAATCTTCTCTTCATAAGACTTAGGTTCGATCAATGCACCAATGGAGACATCAAAGCGACATTGCCTCTTCAAGTATGCACTCATCTTTGGCTTCCAATCAGCATAGTTGAAAGGAGATAGTAGAGAAACTTTTGAATCCATATATAAGTTGTTGATATGCTCTAGGAGATACTCTCTACAGCCTACAAAACAAACTAGGAGAAACTCTCGTAAGCTAGACAAGCTCTTCTTCAGAGAGGGATAGGAGACTGGATGCACTCCTCAACTTCGTAGAACTTGATAAACCTTGCTGATCTGTATAAGATGGAAAGGTTGTGCCCCTGTAGATATGATACCATGTATAAATAATATATCAATTCTATGAGCAATGATGCTAAGAAGAAGCACAGGAAATAGATATTGCTACTAAGAATTCTCACAAGCATACACAGGAAAAATAGAGAGAAGAAAAGAGACTGAATCACATCAATGAAGAGATGAATATTGGTGAGTATCCTTCCATTTAATAATGAAGAATAATAGTGTACATAAATAGTATATCCCTCATAGGAAAATCAAATTGTATGGAAACAACTCATAAAGCTCAAAAAGGATAACTTACCAAAATATAGCAAACCCCCATAGGTGGCTAAAGCACTTCCCAAATCTATCAAGGACATCACGTGTAACTACCCGGTTTTGACCCCATTGCACTAGATGTACATGATGTATATATTGTAATGATCATGGTGCAGAGCTAAAGGCCAAGGCCCTACCATTGATTGGTTATGCTATGTTTCGGGTTGAAATTGTCACCGATAGTATATCGGGGCATGCAGCATATAGATATTAAGTTTTTCATCATGTAAATATGCATCTTTAATTAAAATGAACCCAACCAGCTACGATCGCGGCAACTAAATTGAGAAGGGGCATGATTTTCACAAGGATAAGGGTGGGGGAATGTCAAACCTTGGCCAATGGGGTAAAAAAAGCCATGTGTTATCTTTCCTTGTTTTATTCAACTACCACCTTAAATGTTCAGCTGAGTGGTTGAGGTAGTTATTGTTTGGAAGTGGGTGTGGCAGGACTGTCAGTCCTTTCCCACACGCACACTCCACCCGTGGTTGACTTCACAATGGCAAAGGGAAACCACTTCCATCACTCCAGGTGACTGCACTCTCTCCATTACGCGTTACCTCCATTGTTTGTTCGTGCCTCACGACTGTCGGTTCACCTCCACACATAGGATTTACCTGGTTTTACTCCCGCAGACATACTACTCCCTCCATGACAGTGCTGATACATTCGTGCACTTCCGGTTGTCTGTTCATCCTCGCATAAGCTGGGAGTTGTTTGTTCTCACGTAGAGACCGTTGTCTGTTCATTATCCTCACGCACAGGAATTTTCCTGGTTTTCCGACTGATGCAGTGAGCTAAGAGCCATGCTCTTTCATCCATGATTTGCTGTGAAGGGCCATTCACGTTTCCGACTATCTCACAAACTGGTATGGTCATGTAATTTTGCCGTCATTTTAATGTTGAAATCAGAACCGTTGTTCTTCCCGTGAGTCATGGTTTCCACTGTTCTCCTCAAGATTTGTTGTGTGGCTATGGTCTCCCTCACGTTGTGATTGTTGTGGTATTATTTACATTTGGGGTCTGGTGCAAGTTGCTCTCACGCACAGACTGTTTGGGGTCATTTTCCTATGTTGTGAGCTATGCTCATTGATTACATTTTGGGACTATTGTTTTCCCCCATGTTCACTGATACATTTGGGACTATATAATTCGCTTGGGATTCATTTTTCCCTGTTAAGCTATAATGGATGATTGATTTCCTACATGCAATGCTTGGTATTCGGACTGTGTTGGGAGCAGGGATGGGGGCTTGGTTTGCTTGATAAACCTGGTGGATGGAAACCACACAGACAGAGCTAGAGGGATGGCTTTCTTCTCCACAACCCTTGAATAGCACTAGAAGGGAATGCAGGGCCTGAGGGACTATGTAGCAGAGAAGGGGCTGATTCCTTTTGTTGGGTGTGTGTGGGTGTTTTAGAAGCCAGGCTATTTCTGGTGTAGGTGTTCTTGTCTCTGCAATGAGATCACCAGCTTAGCATTTATCCTTTCCCAACTCCTGGATGGCTTGATAAACCTAACTGTGTTGGCTTGGCTATGTTTTGTGTATCCTTGGCTATGCATAAGCCTGCTGGTTCCCTTATTCCTTGGAGAATCATGCCCAGCTCGGGGGTGGCAGTGCTGCTGAGAGATTTAGGAGCACACTGGCCTATGGTTGGGTGGAAGGTTGCAGCGACGTAGCTGGTTGCAGAGTGACTTCTTCATAAGATAAGTGATCTTGTCCATTTTTACTTCTGCAACCATATTTACTGTTAATGATTATGATGGACATGTTGAATGAGTTCTTGTATAAATGTATGTTGTTTCCGCTGTGCATGATAAATGTTCATGTGTGCATGTTCTAGTTCAATGCATTATATTTCCAGCATGTTTTATGAATTCACATGTTCATGGGGCTGTTAGCCTGGATGGTTAACGCCATGGGTCACATCCTCTTCGCTGGTCAGAGGGATGGGGACGTGACATCACGAGTTGGAAAAAGAATGAGTGAATTTTAAAGGATATGGAAAAAACATGCTAGTTATACAAACTAGAGAAAAACTAATGGAGGATGGGTTGGAAACAAAAGCTGTCAGTTTCCTAGTTGAATAGCTTTTATATAATCCATAGAAAAGTAGAAAAAGCAGAATCTGTTGTAAAGTGTTGTATACTAATTCTAGATGGTCAAAAGGTGGTCAACATCAACCTAGAATTAGAAATAAATCTTTCCTAGGATATAGATGGCATGTATTGACTTTAAGGTGCAAGTGGATGTAAACTAATTAATCTAGTGGGTGAATAATTAATCAAATAATGATTGATTATTTTATCCTAAGTTATGAGTGGGCTTAATATATTCCAACATCAAGGCACTCACACGGGTAGAGTAACGGTAGGAAAATGAGGAGTGTTTTGAGAGTGACCCCCACCCTTGTATTTATAGCTTTTTCTGAGTTTTTAGGGTTTTAAGCCCTTGTTCAAGGATTTAGCCCCTTTTTGGACTTTAATCCCTTTTCAGCCATTATTTAGCTCCTTTAGGGTTTTAAATCTCCGTTTAGGGATTTTATCCCCTTTCTGGAGGTTTTAGCCCCTTTGACAGCTATTTTGGCTCTTTAATGGGTTTTTAAGCCCTTTTTGGTGTTTTTGAGCCTTTATAAGGGTGTGGGGGTCAATGAGGGTAGTGAAATAGATGTATTTGTGCAGTGTAGGTCATGTAGAGATAGTCGGGTAATTTTTTGGGTTAACAAATTTCCCCATGATGTGTGAGGAAAGGAGCTCATCGTATGGCCGATGGACATCACAGGACTTTCTAGGGAGAGGTGGTGCTTCCTGGGTCGGGAGATGGTGGCTTTTGGTTTTTGTATTAATATGGTTCCGATCAATGTGTGAGATACAAATAATGTGTGACATGTCTATGGACAAGGCGGGAATACCCATTCTCATAACAATGTCAAAAGAATACTGTGATCTATGCTCTAAAATGCAATAGTCGATCATATACAACTGGTGTTACATAGTGGTGGCCTCACTGAGAGGTGGAATACAATACTGATCTAAAGAACCGATACATCGAACTCATGGAATTCTTATGGAATGCTATATCTTCAATATTGATGATCTGTTGGATCTGGAAGTGTACATAACTATAAGCACTTACTGACATGGAGTGTCAGAGTCTCTGAGGTACAGTATGCTACATCAATCATGAATCTATACCGAAGGCCTATTTTGTAGCTTCTAAACACTATCTCCAACGCAACTCGAAAATCATAAAGGACATGAACCTTTTTGGGTCCCTCAATAGACTCATCAATGTACTAGAGTCAGGTGACATCTAGGGTCTTTGACCAAATACTGCATGGAACAATACCCTGTATGAATCTCAATGGTGCGATGATGTAGCTAGAGTCGAGCACGTGAGACACAACCATCCCGAGAGGCACTATGGACTCCTCTCAAGTGGTCTAAGGAACTCATCAATGAGGTTAATGAAACCAGGATATAGGTGTAGTCAGAATTTCTCCTCACTATAGGGTTAGAAATGGCTCCCTTGTGCCTATAGGGCACAAGGGTAGGTTCCTACCCTTAGAAAATAGTAAAAAATAGAAGTAAAAATGATTGAAACAGAGCTGCGATATGAAACTAAGCTAAGCTACACTAGAACAAGTAAATGGAAGCTATTGTAAACTACATCTAAGATCAAATAATAGAAAGAAATATGGAGATGCAGCCCTTGTGAACCCCTCTGCAAACAGTGAGTTAGGGTTCCGCCTTCAAAACCTACAAAATAAACCTATACTACTATGAAGACAACCTGCAAATGATGTTAATGGCAAACCTGCAACTAGAAATATTTGTTAGAAAACAAAACAAGTAAATAAACATGCATGAAAGAAGCTATACCTCACTTGGGTGGAAATGGGCCACCATGCCCTAGCTCATGGGAGCACCTCTCTCTTGGTTGGGGAGCAATGTCTTGGAGAAATGGAGATGGAGGAGAGGGAGAGTGGGTGGTTTGAGAGCAAGAGGTCTCAAAGCATCCACAGGCAGCATAACAATATGCAAATGAGGAGTCTTTTGAGAGTGAACCCCCACCCTCCTTATATAGTTTTTCCAAGGGCTTTTAGGGTTTTAAGCCCTTGGTCAGGGCTTTAGCTCCTTTTTTGGGCCTTTAGCCCCTTCCACCCTAACTTTAGACCCTTTTAGGGTTTTAGACCCTTTTTGAGAGATTTAGCTCCTGGGGGTCTATTTTGGGCTCTTTTTTGGGGGTTTTAGCCTTTTTCTTCATCCTTGGGCTCTTTTGGAGGTGTGGGGGTCAAATGGAAGGTCATGGAAGGTCTTATGGAGTGAAATGAGTGTTGTAAGATGGTGTCCTTGGGTGGTGCAGGCCATTGAGAGCTGTGTAGGGTATTTTTGGGTTAACAAATTGCCCCCTAATGTGTGAGGGCATGAGCTCAACATATGGCTGATGGACATCATAGGATTTGCTGTCGAGAGGTGGTGCTTTCAGGGATGGGGCATGGTGGCTTTTGGTTTTGTATTAATTTGGTTCCCATCAATGGGTGAGATACAATAAATGTGTGACATGTATATGGACAAGGAAGGCATTCCCATGCTCATGAAAATGTCAAAAGAATCATTTGATCTATGCTCTAAAATACAAGAGTCGATCATGTACAAGTGATGTTACAATGTTGGTTGCCTCTCATGTGAGGATGAATGCAATACTAATCTAATACATTAGACCCATGGAATTCTCATGGAATGCTACATCTTCATGACTGACTGTCTGCTATATCTGGTACATAGCTATGTGGACTCGCTGATTGAGAGTCAAAGTCTCTGTGGTACAAGTATGCTCTATCAATCATAAAGGTATGCCGAAGCACTGCTGGGGCTTCTGATCACTGTCTCCAATGCAACCCACAAATCACAAGGGACATAACTTGTTTTAGGTCCCTCGAGTGGACTCACCAATTTGCTAGAGTTGAGTGACATCCGGGGCCTTCAACCAAGTACTATGCGAAACAAACCCTGTACGAATCTCAATGATGCGATGATGGAGTTGAAGTCGAGCATGTGAGAAACAACCATCCCGAGAGGCACTAAGGATTCCTCTCAAGTGGTCCAAGGAACTCATCAATGATGTCAATGAAACCAAGGTAGAGGGACCTTTGGCTCTATCCTCTCGAATATGTGTGTTGGTGTCGACAAAGGGGGACCTACCCCTAATCAAGGCAATGATGTTTCCTTGACTAGGAGCATGAGGGATAACCAAAAGATGTGGATCAATCTACAGACTAACTCACTAGATTGGGAGGATGGGAGGAAAGGGAAAAATTGAACATGGGCAGGGGGGGAATGGGAGACTCAAACTTCCTTTGTTTAGAGTATGATGGTAGGGCGGACCAGGAAGCACATGAAACTTTACTAATGGGAATGGGATCATAACTGTAATACCGGGAATGTCACTATAGATGGGAAATACTTAAAGGAGGTGGACACTTTTGATACTGATGGGATCCAAGGAAGACACATTGCAGAGTACTCTAAACAAAGGTGACCCAATGTGGGAATGCTGCCAAAATTTTTTCTGTGGGGTGGTGTCTAGGGACACCATTGTGGTATGTTCTCATGGATTTTTGGTGAGCCCAAGAAGGTAAATGCTCAATGGTGATTTCAATTTTAGAGAGTCTGAAAGCATGAAGAAGAGTCCAGTGGGGGCTCTTTTTCATTAGTAGTCTCCTATGCCCGAAAAAGGATAAAAGTATACATAGGAGAGCTCACCCATCCTGGAGGGGATGGGAGACTTCTTTACCATTGGTAGTCCAATCAGGTTGGAAAAGGTTAAACCTATACTGACTGGACGGTCATTCAAATAATTTTACGAGAATGAACAAAACCAAGTTAGCTCGGCGATCTTTTCTTGTTGAGATGGCTGGAAAATAGCTTAACGACAACCAGTGGTGAACTTTTTCGTTAGGTGTGGCCCCTCTGCCCGAGAAAGCACAAAATTATGCAGAGGGGAATGGTCTTGGCTTGAGTGTGCCAAGGAGATCCTTTTCATGGAATGGTCTACATGGTTCACAAAAGGAGGTAAACAAAATGATGTAGACGTCCTTTCCTATACTTTAGCAAGTGGGAAAGCAAGCAGCTACACTCGGTGATCTTTTCATTGTTTTAAGGAGTCAGAAAAGAGCTTAAATGAAACTCCAAGGTGGTCAACTGACTGCGGTGGCACGAATGGTGCCCCATGTCAGGACGGTGGACAGAGGTCCAAAGGTCATTCGTGTAGTATGGATGGAGTATAAGGCTTTCAAACATACCGATACATGCATGGGATATATCGCAGCAGAGGCCTGCAAGACGGTGTGACAGAGGCACGCAAACCGAGGTGGCTCTTGGATAGAGGTCAGGAGAGTGTGTCTATGTGTGTTTGTGGGCAGACTTGACCACATGCGATGTAAGTAAAATTTCGGAGGCATTTATATACCAAATATGTGAAAGAAGAGAAATAATTTTGTGGACAGTGGTCCATAGGTCCACGTAAGGTGCAATAAAAAGGAAAAGACAATCTATGTGTTAAAAATACAAAATAAAAGCTAAAATTACATTTCTTAAATGGGAAGCGGCCTGAGGACACTTCTATGTCAAATACATGGGAGAAAAATAAAGGGTTTTGTGGACGATGGTCCAACTGTCCACATAAGGTGTGGTGGAAAAAGACAATTATAACTATAAAAAGTAAAATATGGTACAATCCTTAACGGGCAGCAGCCTGATCATTCGCATGAGTTGCGATCGGGAAATGTGATACGAGTACCAGTCTATAGACACTTGCATCATTATGTCATGGCTCGTGAGTCGAGGTGAATTGTGGGAGGTGGTCCTAAAATTGACTATTTAAACATGAGACAATGGTCTCATAACTAGATAGAGGGCGGAATTCTGAAACTAGTGGTGTCAATGGTGTCTCAAACAGAGTCTGTATGGTCCTGTTATGTCAATTAGAAGAAATTAGGTCAAATGGGGTCTATAAAAGGGGAGGGTCCACATGGTGAGGTGTCATTGTCACTGTTCATTGTGGAGTTGGAGAGGTGGGCCCTAATTCTTCATTTGCTGATTTCTCTTGATCCGATCGATGGTTTCACGAGCCGCGACTTGCAGGTAAAAGCTCTCACTGAACCTCTTCATTTTGATGCATTTTTTACTAGATTTGACCACCTGAAGGCCCCCCATGAGCTATTTGGGGTTTCAAATGAGCCAGGTTGTTCATTTCAAATGGAAATTGCACCCTCGGTGCACTTGTTGGGCCATTATGAGCGCCCTGGGTGCTCCTTTTTCCCAGTTAAGTGCGCCCTGACCCTCTTTGGGTGGTTTTTTGATGGTGGGGAGGTATGACATCAGGGTTTTTTCCTTGTGCAGGATGGTGGAGATCAAATGGAGGGAGAGACACTGCAAGCTAGTCAGAGATGCATCATTATGAGATGGGGGTGTTATAGATACACTGGCCCGCTATGGGTTACTGAAGTTCATGCGGATTCTGCTCATGCGGAGCTTAGGTTTGCTGATGCAAACTCTGATCAGTTTTTGGGATGTTATTGAGGAGGTGTTCCTCTTCCAGGGACAAAATATTGATATTACGCTAGAGGATGTGTACTTCATTACTGGGCTCCCAATATTGGGAGTAGTTGGTGACTTGGCTCCTGTACTTTCTCGGGGGGGGGCATTAGAGGATTTATACGAGCGACACTGTTACGCTGTGACGTATGTGCGTGGTTCCTACATCTTGATGTGTGACATCGAGGAGTTGTCCACATGGGTGGTGGGGACTTTACTATAGTGCATCTTAGGTTGCATGGGGATCCACAAGATTTCTGGTGGTCAGCTACAGTTAGTCGAGCGTTTCTTTGGTGGCACATATTATGCATGGGGCTAGATGTACTTACAAGCTATTCAACTTCAGTTGAACAGGTTGAAGACTACTAGTGTTGGTTTTTTCTTTGGCTCCTTTCTATGTTCTTTCTTCTATTAGAAAGTACCTACATTTTGGTCGTCTGGGTAGACCCGGGTTTACTATGATGAACCAACAACACCCCTAGCTCACTAGCCCTTTCAACGACAGACCGTGGAGCGGCCTGAAGTCTCACCCGAAGTGATCCTAATGGGTCGGTCGAGGAATCAAGTGTCTCGACCAGGTTCTGTATGGCATCCTGTGTGCTTCTTGCAACCCTTCTTAACTCGTGAGACTGCTCTTTCCTTTCTGCGACGCGATGCACAACTTTCCTCTTTCTTGCGATGACTCCAACCTCTATCACATTGCCGCACCTGGGGCAACCCCTAACTCTATCCTACACTTGCTCCTCAACCCATGGTATCACGCACCGTAGCTCCTCTGCTGGTGCGATATCGCCTCTCTGCGATACCCTACCGCTATGACTCAACGTACTTATCTTACTAGTGTTAACTTACCGGACACAATGCGCAAAGCTTTTTTATACTGTGACTCTTAACTGTCTTAAGGGAAACTCAGACAGGATCTTATACAGAATGCTTAAAGACTTCAACTTGCATTTATCCTGTTATTATGCTATGAACTGAATAACATACACATACATATATTTACTGTAAGCGAAGTTCATGTAATGAATGACAGATATAACAAGTAAATATAATCACATGAATCAAACACATAAAACTATGGTTTTTACGTGGTTCACTTCCAGGATGGAAGTTACGTCCATAGAACTGTGTTTCTATATTATAACTTGAGAGAGGTACACAGTTCTGCTGCACCGCATATGCAGCCAGAGATCTTCTGGGTAACTCTGCACTCAGCCTGGAGCCCTTCTCTCCTATATCTCTTCTCTATCTCTATATTGCCTTCTTACAATATGCTCTTACTCTCTCTCTCTCTCTCTCTCTCTCTATCAATCCCTACAGATTGTTACAATAAAAAATAACAGTAAGCTAATAGACTACTGATAATCTGACTAGCTCGATGGCCTAAAATACCCAAAATGCCAACCTTTTACAATACAAATTGCATCCCTTTATAGGAGGCCCAAAGGTCTCACCTTTACAACACTGTGGGCTTGTCCCAACAATAACCCAAACCCTAACTAGTGACAGTCGACGTATCTGTACTTGGGGTAGCCGCTTTTTGTCACACCACTACTCTCTACAGTCTTCCATGCTTATCGGCACTGACCATGGGTACTATGCACTGCTTCCCATCTTCTATCCTTTGTCTTCAATAACTCGGCCTCGTTGCTCCTTTTCCTTTATGAGGGTAGCTGAGCCCTCCTATCTTTGTCGCTTCCTTCAATGCAGTGGTTGAGCTCTCTCTTCTTGGCCGCTCAGGTATTGTCGTCTTCTTTGACTTCTCTGTTTCAACAGTCATGATTTTCGGCTCTGCTCTGCAGCTAGAAACATGCTACGGCGTCGTAGCTTCACCTTATCTCTTCGGCTTCACCAAACTGTCTATCCACAAAAATGGCAGCTTTTCCTGTAGCTACGAGACTCTGCTCCAACAGTCCCCTAACACTTACTTGTGGCTTGTCCCCGAGCCACTACCAACAGGCTTCTCCTGCTGTAGCTTCTCCTTGGCTTCCTGCAAAGTGCACTAAAGTTTGTCCCGAAGTCCTGCGACTTCGTTCTCCATAGCTGCGACACGCTCTTTTGCCGAGTCAAGCATAGATTGACTAATACCTGAGTCTTCTGCTATATCAATTTCATTTCTGGCAGCAGTAAACTCCCCAACTTTCTGCTCAACCGCATCGACTAGCTCTGTGATTTTTTCCTTTGTTGGTCATCTGGCCAGACCCGGGTTTACTATGATGAACCAAAAACACCCCTAGCTCACTCGCCCTTTCGGTGACAGACCGCGGAGCAGCCTAAAGTCTCACCCGAAGTGATCCTAATGGGTCGGTCGAGGACTCAAGTGTGTCGACCAGGTTCTGTATAGCATCATGCGCACGTCTCGCAGCCCTTCTTAACTCACGAGACCGCTCTTTCCTTTCTGCGACATGATGCACATATTTCCTCTTTCTTGGGATGACTCCAACCTCTATCGCATCACCGCACCCGGGGCAACCCCTAACTTTGTCCTACACTTGCTCCTCAACCCACAGTATCATGCACCGCAGCTCCTCTGCTGGTGCGATATCGCCTCCCTGCGATACCCTACCACTGTGACTCAGCATACTTATCTTACTGGTGTTAACTTACCAGACACAATGCGCGAAGCTGTTTTATACTGCGACTCTTAACTGTCTTAAGGGAAACTCAGACAGGCTCTTATACAGAATGCTTCAAGACTTCAACTTGCATTTATCCTGTTATTATGCTATGAACTAAATAACATACACATACATATATTTACTATAAGCAAAGTTCATGTAATGAATGACAGATATAACAAGTAAATATAATCACATGAATCAAACACATAACACTCTGGTTTTTATGTGGTTCAATTCTAGGATGGAAGTTACGTCCACAGAACTGTGTTTCTATATTATAACTTGAGAGAGGTACACAGTTCTGCTGCACCGCATATGCAGCCAGAGATCTTCTGGGTAACTCCGCACTCAGCCTGGAGCCCTTCTCTCCTAGATCTCTTCTCTATCTCTATATTTCCTTCTTACAATATGCTCTTACTCTCTCTCTCTCTTTCTCTATCAATCCCTGTGGATTGTTACAATACAAAATAACAGTAAGCTAACAGACTACTGATAATCTGACTAGCTGGATGTCCTAAAATGCCCAAAATGCCAACCTTTTACAATACAAATTACATCCCTTTATAGGCGGCCCGAAGGTCTCGCCTTTACAACAATGTGGGCATGTCCCAATAGTAACCCAAACCCTAACTAGTAACAATGTGGGCCTGGCCGCTTTCCGTCACACCACTACTCTCTGCAGTCTTCCTTGCTTCCCGGCACTGACCATGGGTACTATGCACCGCTTCACATCTTCTATCCTTTGTCTTCAATACCTCGGCCTCATTGCTCCTTTTCCTTTATGAGGGTAGCTGAGCCCTCCTGTCTTCACTGCTGCCTTCAATGCAGTGGTTGAGCTCTCTCTTCTCGGCTGCTCAGGTACTGTCCTCTTCTTTGACTTCTCTATTTCAACAGTCATGGTTTCCGGCTCTGCTCTGCAGCTAGAAACATGCTATGGCGTCGTAGCTTCTCCTTATCTCTTCGTCTTCACCAAACTGTCTATCCGCCAAAATGGTAGCTTTTCCTGTAGCTACGGGACTCTGCTCCAACACTACACTTCGTCCTCATCGGGCTATGGAGGACAGTGGTCTGCGGGAGATGAGGATGTATAGGTGGTTCCAGATGATGATTCGCGAGGGTGGCGGTAGAGTGGTCCGCTTCTTCACGGAGTAGTTGTTGGAGCAGCGGATCTAGCTACATGTGGTGATCGAGGAGTACCCGTACATGGGTATGGACTTCCAGGGAGATTCAAAGATGCCCTGACCTCCTGGTCAGGCTTGGGGACCAGCTCGTATGTGTTCTTGATGTTTTTATGTTTATCTTTGTGCATAGTATAGTTGAGTTGGTTAGTGATTTTCATGTTGATGTATGTGGACTGTTGGTGTCTTTGGTTGTGTGTGCATATGTTGGCCCTCGCCCACCACCTAGGCATCGTAGGCAGGTTGTTACCATACCTCCTGTGGCGGCTTCTATGGCGGCTCCTTCTGGGAAATCTCACAGGAGACTGCGGGATATGGATGGGCTAGTGCCATACAGGGAAGAGGTGGCTACTGGAGTGTCAGATGTTGGCTAGCAGCACCTGAATACCAACTTTATTGCTGCTGTTCATAATCTTCCTCTCAAGCTAACGGGTGTGATGAGAAAGATGGCTGTGGCGTGCGAGCACTTCTGTCAGACAGCGAGAGGTGGTGTTCTTGCATTGGATTTGTCTTCTTCAGAAGATGATGAGTCCGAGTCAGATGATGGTTCTGAATCAGATTAGTAGCCTTGTGGGGATGACCCTTAGTGCATAGGTTCCCTTAGGTGTTTTTGTGTCACTTATGTATATCTTGTTGAGAAAGCATATGTGGCTTCTCCTTTTTGTATTGGACATATTGTGGACATGCGACTTATGGATTTATATCTATATATATTTTTGACACACATGGATGTGCTTTTATGGTTTTATTATGTGAGTATTTTTATTATGTTGTGGAATGCAAATGCCTATGTGATGTATTATTACACTATGTGTGTATTTTTAGACATCATTATGCATTATGTTATGGTTGTATGTTTCCTATATGCTGTTGTGGATGTGCCAATTTAGAATATCATTAGCCATTTGATCTGTGACACTATTTAGGTTCCTAGGAACATGTGTAAATTTGATGGATTCAAATGTTCTGACCATATGTTTAGTGCGAAGGTACTAAAGAGGCAGGGATCGCGAACTCAGTAATGGTTGTTTAGTTGAGAAACAAGCAACTGAGAGTCTAAGAAAACATCGAGATGGTGAATTCCTAATTGTAGAGCGGCGACCAAGAGGCCATTGACACCATCATATTCTGCATAGTTGTTGGTCGCAGTGCCCACGCATATTCCATTGATATGGATCAACTCGTGTGATGGGGAGTAGATTACCCATGCAGTCGAGGTGAGGTTCGGGTACCATCTACTTGCTCCATCTGCAAATCCCATATAGCAATCTGAGGAGTGCTCCATCTGAAGCAATGAGAGGAAATGATACATAAGACTCAATTGGGAAAAAATGTGTAAAAAAAAAATGAAAAGACTATAATACAATTAAGAACATTGTCACTCAAAGGGGTGAGGTTAGGGGGAAATTCGTTTGGACTTTCCCAGGATCAGCGGTCATTCCTTTGTGTGACACGATGAATCCTTGGAGATAGCCCATGGGGACATAGAAAAAAAACTTGAATGGGTTCAAGTGGATCCTATACTGGAGACATCGCATTAAGACTTGTCGCAAGTCATCTATGTGTTGTGTGTGACTTTGTGACTGCGCGATGAGGTTGTCGAAACACACCAACATGATCTGAGTAAGATCATGGAAGCAATGCATCATGGCGCACTGGAAGGTGGCTCCCACATTTTTGAGGCCAAAGGGCATGAATCAGTAGGAGAATGTGCCCCATGGAGTTGTGAATACTTCCTTCTAATGGTCTTCTTTCCGGATTTGGATTTGGTTGTATCCGGAAAAACCATCCATGAAGGAGAAGGATTCATGTCCGGCACATGCATCGATGATCTAGTCGATGAACAGTGTGGGGAAGTTGTCTTTGGGACATGCCCCATTGAGATCACTGAAGTTTGTGCAAATGAGAATGGTACACTATTTTTTATTCATGAGAACAGGATTAGAAACCCAAGTTGTGTATGCAATAGGATAAATGAAGCTGGCTATGCACAACTTCTCTATCTCGGCTTTCACCGTAGCCACTTTGGATGGATGGATGGGCTGTTGCTTTTGGTAGATGGGTGCCACATCAGGCCATGTGTCGATGTGGTGTTCCACAATGGATGGATCTAAGTCAGGCATTTCAGTGTATGACCAGGTGAAGATGTCATGGAATTCTTGGAAGAGAGCGGTGTAGGCATCGACCTCTTCTGGGGAGCAAGATTCCCCCAACATGATTTCTTCAACAATCTCAGAGTTGGTTGAGATGTTGATTTTAATTGTTGGTGAAATGTTCACCATGTTCCCTTCTTCAAAAGAATCTGGTGCTGGGATTGGGTTCTTAAACTAGTCAACTTTCCCATGGATGAAATCTTTGGTCTCCATGGAAAACAGGTCGGACCTCGACACAAGATCTTCTGGGAGGAAGAACGAGTGATGGTGCATGTCGTCCCAAAGGTATTCCGAGGTGGTCAGAGCTTCAAGGATTTCCTCATCGTTGTTGAAGTAATGAAGTGACAGGTCTGATGGACCATTGTTGGAGATGGGAATGAGCTGGTCGGGGGAACTAGACATCATGTAAATGGACATGGTGTAGGACGAAGGAGGTGGCGGTGGGTGAACTTCTTTAATCAAGGTGATCTCAGACTCAAGCGAATGGTGACAGAGGTCAGCGAGAGCCATTCGAAATTCAGGTAGGTCTTGGAAATGGTGGGAGTAATGTCCATACAAGTTGCAAAGGGCACAAGCATGGTTTGTCCTCAATTCCTTGTTCTTGACTACTGGCATGGTTGGGAGTTCAACCACGGGGATGTTTTTGTTTGTGTCCATGGCATCCAGATGCGCATGGATCACTGGGATTTTAGGGAAATATTGAGTTGCATGGCCCTCTTGTTCGCAGATGGTGCAAGGTGGGACTGGCCATGGTTCTACGGTGGATTTGGTTTTCTTCCCCCTCGTCCTTTTGGGTTGGGGTGGTGCAAGTGCGGGTGTGGCGGTTGGCCTATGCGAACCGGGTGGG
This sequence comes from Pseudotsuga menziesii, assembly GCA_001517045.1. NCBI lineage: Eukaryota > Viridiplantae > Streptophyta > Pinopsida > Pinales > Pinaceae > Pseudotsuga > Pseudotsuga menziesii. The sequence goes on from LPNX010797657.1 coordinate 46,615, forward strand.
GGGTGAGACTCAACCGCAATAGGTTGCACCAGAGTTAAAATAACCTAGGGCATTGGTGGTTGAGGTGGTGGATCTAGATACCACACTGAGATCCCCAACGTAAAGTTAGGTAGGCTTAAAGTGGCCATGACCGGCTTTCTCATGACACCAAGTGGGGGAAAGAGGAAGGGAATTGTATGGATTAGAGATGAGCCCACATAACTCCTAGCTCGTTGCATGTGGGGGTGAGGTTGTGGTTGTGGCTGCATGTAATGCTACTGCTACGGGTGATGTTGCGGCTTCTGTTGGTGTTGCGGCTGTGAATGCTGTTGTGGTTGTGGTTAGGGTTGTGGCTGTGGTTGTTGTTTGGGTGCAGTGATGCTTGATGAGACCATGCACAAGTCCATAGTTTTCTTTTGTGTCAGTGGTGGTGACACTAATAGGAAAGGAGCCATCATGGTGGGATCGGTAAACAACCCAGGGCCCACATTCAATGGTTGGGAAGCTAGTGTGTTTTCAACCATAGTGTTTGTTACAAGGATGACGTTAGCATGTGCGGTCGCCCCTTGCGGCTCGGTGGTGGTGATGGTAGGGATAACATTGGCAGGAACTGTTAACCCTTGCGGATCGTGGTAGGTGAGCTGGCCAACCGTCACAATCTTCCCTTCGTGGGGGAACATCATGAGGTGAAATACAGTTGACGTGACTACTTGCATGGCATACATGTAACTCCTCCCAAGGAGGAGGTTGTAATCCAATTGAGCATTGACGACCTTAATATCAATCAGGACTATCTTCTTGGCTAACGTGATGGGGACATGAGGGAGGATTCCTTGGGCTTTAGTGGGGTGTCCATCATAAGCCGACAGAGTCATGGAAGATGGTTGCAGAATTGGGGATCCAAGCTTCTACCAAACCAAGGTAGACATGACGCACTTGGATTCCCCCTCATCCACTATGCATCGGTGCACAACCAAGTTCCAGATGGACACCAAGATTTGGAAGGCGATAGTGGAGGGCATGCACGGCTCTTCGTATTCTATGTCAAAGGTGATCAGCTTGGAATCGGAGGGGTCTACTGCCCCTAGAGCGGCTAGTAAGGATTTTCACTGCATTGGGAACATTTTAAGTACCTCAAGAGTGGACATGGTGGTTGGCATTTGGGCCAAATCATCCACAATGCTATAGCTAACTGCAGCTCTAGCTATGGTATTATTGGCGATTCTACGAATGGGGGGGCGTGGGAACGAGGGTAACTGGAGAGGCAGGTTGGTTGTCTTAGACGTAGATGATGCTGTCTAGTTTGTAAGTTGACCTCTTTAGTGGTCATGGTCATCAGGTGGTGGACACCTATTTCAGCCATGGGTGGTGCCCCCGGAGCATTGGGATTGCCATGGGGAGGGGTAGCGGTTGCCACCAATCCTTGGAATGGTAGTGGATTTTGAAGCACCATGGGGGGAGGTTCTTGTGATGTCGAGTTCGGTTGTGTTTGTTTTGTGGCGTTGGCAACCTGTTGGGACTCATTTCGAATTTCCTGCTTGGTGCGACCCATGAGGGAGAACTCGAATGTATAGTGCCCATAGACCTCACAGAGTGTGCATGGTTGGTTTGTGCGCAATGGGGCATTGCGTCTTGGTGCATTTGGTCGCGGGGGGTTCTAGGATGGCTGATTTATTGTGGCATTGTTGGGAGGATTTGGTTTTTGACTGCCTCCCTACGGTTGGTTGTTGCCTTGGTTGCGGGGCCAGTTATTTATAGCTTGCCCTTGTTGATTGTTGGGGGTAGGCTAGTTGGGATGGTTTTGATGTGCAAATGCTTGACCCAATGGGGTGGCTAGAGTGAGGGAAGGGGATTGGACTTGTTGCACTAGTGGTGTATAGTATATTTGTGGGGGTAGCGATGCCACAAATGTGGGCATTTTCCCCACATACTACTGTGCTAGCCAAGCCATAGCTTCAGTCTCCTACAGTGGCGCAGGTTGTGCATAGGAAGTTGTCTCTCCAGAATGAGACATCATTCTAGCATAGTCTGAAGTTTGGTTTTGGTAAGAAACATTAGCAGTGTTGCTTCGTTGTGGTGCAATGGTAGGTGGTGTCGGTCGAGGCGGTGGTTGTTGAGAGATTGACCCTATAATGCCATCCACTGCGTGGGATTCCCCCGGTGCATCGCGGTAAGAGGTACTTGGATGGGGAGCGTCTGGGATGACGATATACAAGTATCCCGACTGGGCGTAGATGAGGTCAAATTGTTGGGCCTTCAGTATGGCCTCTTGTTCAGACTGGGGACATTCAGATGCGATGTCCTTTACGATGGGTGGGAGCAAAGTCTTGAGGAACCAATCTAAGAAGATCCTGTCATCAAGTTGGATCTTGCACAAGCTGCAGCATCATTGCCACTCATGGATATGATTAGTGATGTGAGTGGCGGTGTTTTGGTGATAGGATAGCAGGATCTCCACCCCCTCATCATAAATGACAGGGAGCTAGAAATACTGCAGGAACATGAAGGCTAGGGAGTTGAAGTCAGGGTACTTGGCTTGTGGCAACTTAATGTACCATTTATCCGCGGCACCTGTAAGGGTGCGTTGGAATAAACTTAGTCTGATGGAGTCTTCTACAATGCTATTGGATGAGCACCATAGATGGAATGTCATTATATGATTTTGGGGACATTCCCCGGCTTTGCCTTCAAACTTTGCGATGTCTAAAGGAATCTTAGTTGGGATGGGTAGCCAAAACGCTTGGTGACAAATGGGGTAATTTGTCAATCTATCCAGGTTAGGCAAGTTCAAATGAGCCATGAATGGTAGATTTGACCCCAAGTTGATGTGGGATGAGGCTGCAATGGGAGTGGGGTTTGCAGGTGCATAATGCATCTTCATGGCTAGGAGTGCTTATGGTGGTACCATGGCGGATGGGCCAATGCCCCCGAGTGTTGTGGGTGGGATGTTATGGGTGACCAGGGCATTACCCCCCTGCATGGCGATAGGGGCAATGTGGGTGGTTGGTGCACTGCCCCCCTGTGTGGTAGGTGGGACAATGTGTGTGTAGGGGCCACTGCCCCCATGTGTGGCCACTGGACCAGCTGGACTGGTCACTATGGGTGGTGGAAATTGGATAATGACAGTCTGCATGATTGTTCTTGGACCGCTTGTGACATTGTGGGTGACTGGTTGTGGTGTGGACATGGGTCCACTTGCTAAGGTTAGACCGGAAAATGGATCCAGGTTTGCAGTAGCCATGGGGCTAGATGGTGCGGTGTGGAGGTCTAGTTCAGACTGATATGGGTCTGAATCAGAATCAAAGGCTGTGTGGCCCATTGATGGTGTGGGAGATCACTGAGAACAGCTACGATGGTGCTGACTGAGTGTTCCAAATGGTAGTGGTTTTCCTCTTAGGCGTGAGGAAGATCGTGGAGGATCAATTGTGTTTCCTTGTGTGTATGAAACTGGTGGGTATGAAATTTGGACCCTAGTTTCAATGGCTTCCTACTGGCTGAAGGTGGTCTCTCAGCCACAAATATTGCCAGAAGACAGTGCTTGGCTTGTTCTTCATGGGTAACTCTACTCAATCAGAAGGGGTCGTTGCCCGTTTCGCTTAGCAATTCCTTTCAGCGGCCAGCTACTTTGGGGTTCCTGTGGTACTCCTCACAATGAGTTTCTTGGCAAATCCCAAGTACTTCCCATAGTTGTAGTAGTCAGGGAATTATGTCCTCAAATACTGTAGAGTTGATTGAACATAGTGTAAATTTGGTAATCTTTAAGGCTCACTCAGCATCATGAACTGAGTTGGGTTAATTGTGTGGTATGGTGTGTTGGTTTTCTTGCTTGTTCTAGTATTTGGTTTGCAATATGGCTTATGAATTCATGGTAGAGCTTACATCATGGTTTTGTATGCAAACATGAACAGAAATTTGTAAGCAAATGTAGTGATTAACCCTAAATTGTTGGCCTATATAAATGTCTACCTTTCAGTGTTATTCTTCTTCAACCAAGAGAAGGTGCTGGGCTCTCAACACAATGGGACTAAGCCCATTCATAGATCCTCAGGTCACCTCCCAAGTGCTAGGTTGGTTAAGTAGGGAGGATGCTTAGCAGCGTGAGAAGCGCTCCTTCTCTACCCCCCATACCTTCCAAGTCACCTAGTTTTAATGGTTTAGGAAAAATGCCAGGGAGTTCCTAGATCTATACGAGCTTTTCCCTTCGTTGTATCCTAGAATACCCCAGAGGGTAATGACTAGGTAGAGGAGGAAGGGGATAGTAAGATGGTTAATTTTATGTTACTTTTACTTAGGCTAATTCATTTTATTGAACCTTAGTGATTGGATTAACATACACATTGTTCATTGATTTATTTGCAAAAAATGAAAACTGGAATAAAAATAGACCTATAATGTTGGACAGAGGCGGCTGGGCCACACTAATAGTCCTATAAAACTGAAAATTACTGCTAATTAAACTGAAAAACAACTTATGTGTGACAATCCACACATTTCTGACGAAATCTCGTGAGGGGGCTGCAATATTTTTCCAGAAATGAGCGAAGGGGTCGCACAAAATGCCAAAACAGCCACAACTTGAGCTCCTGGGATGGATTCATGCCTGTCTGAGGATTAAGTGTGACCTGGGTGCACTTGTCTACCAATTAAGTGCGCCTTCCCTCACCTTTTCCCCCGATAAGAGCGACCTGCTCCGAAAACGGGTGTTTTTGGTGCTGTAGGTTTAGATCTGGCTGATAGTAACTGGTATTGGGTCAGTCTGACTCGGCTCGGCCTAGGAAAGGCTTTGGAATTGAAAAAAAGAAATAAATAAAGCATATTTAAACAGATCTAACAGAACATTTTTGAAAACTAGGGATCCTGTGGGATCGACCCAGGGGAGTCGCCAAAGTTGTAGTGAGAATTTATCCTCACTACAGGGGTAGAAATGGCTCCCTTGTGCCTATAGGGCACAAGGGTAGGTTCCTACCCTTTGAAAACAGTAAAAAATGGAAGTAAAAATGACTGAAACAAAGCTGCGAATTGAAACTAAGCTAAGCTACACTAGAACAAGTAAATGGCAGCTATTGTAAACTACATCTAAGATCAAATAACAGAAAGAAATATGGAGATGCAACCCTTGTGAACCCCTCTGCAAACAGTGGGTTAGGGTTCCACCTCCAAAACCTGCAAAATAAACCTATACTACTATGAACACAACCTGCAAATGATGTTAATGGCAAACCTGCAACTAGAAATATTGGTTAGAAAACAAAACAAGTAAATAAACATGCATGAAAGAAGCTATACCTCACTTGGGTGGAAATGGGCCACCATGCCCTAGCTCATGGGAGCACCTCTCTCTTGGTTGGGGAGCAATGGCTTAGAGAAATGGAGATGGAGGAGAGGGGGAGTGGGTGGTTTGAGAGCAAGAGGTTTCAAAGCATCCACGGGCAGCATAACAATATGCAAATAAGGAGTCTTTTGAGAGTGACCCCCCACCCTCCTTATATAGTTTTTCCAAGGGGTTTTAGGGTTTTAAGTCATTGGTCAGGGATTTAGCCCCTTCTTCCCTAACTTTATCCCCTTTCATGGTTTTATCCCCTTTTTGAGGGATTTAGCTCTTGGGGGTCTATTTTGGGCTCTTTTTGGGGGTTTTTAACCCTTTTCTTCATCCTTGGGCTCTTTTGGAGGTGTGGGGGTCAAATGGAAGGTCATGGAAGGTCTTATGGAGTGAAATGAGTGTTGTGAGATGGTGTCCTTGGGTGGTGTAGGCCATTGAGAGCTGTGTGGGGGATTTTTGGGTTAACAATGGGGACCTTTGGGTCTATCCTCTGGAATATATGTGTTGTCTTCGACAGAGGGAGACTTGCAACTGACCAAGGAAATGGTGTTTCCTTGACGAGAAGTGTGAAGGAGGTAACCAAGGGTGTGAGACAATATGGGGACTGACACACTAAAATAGTGAACAGGGGTAGGGAATCACTGAGGACTCAAAATTCCTTTGTTCATAGTATGACGGTAGGGAAAACCAAGAATCAAATGAAACTAAATCATGGGAAAGGGATCGTAGCTGTAATACCGGGGATGGAACTACAGATGGGAAGTACTTGGGGGAAGTGGATGTTACAATTGATTTTACCACACATGGTAGATCACATATTTATGGCCTTCCCTATCCCTCTGCAGACTCTTTAGACCCCATGGACTATTTTTGTACCTTTGATGTTTCCAAGATCATCCCTAAAAACACCTGTTATTTGCCATATGTGACTTTTAAACCCTTTCTTGCGTATATACGTGATATGACCCATAAACTCGCGTACATCAGGATGTGTGCAAAAGGACAAATATTTTTGGAGTTTTACTTGATGTGGATCTGAGTCACTTGTCTCTTGGTCTTCCATATGCCTTGAGATCGCTCGGATTTGACCTTCCATTACCCCATTGAAGAATTATATAAGGAACCCTTTGGATACATTGAAAGGGATGGAATTGAAGAGAAAGAAAGCTATAGTCCATTGTTTCCGTAGCTTATACTTGAGTCTACATCCCTTTGTCCCTTGGAGAACTTTGTGTTCTTCCCAAGCTTTCCTTTTCTTGTGATTTTGCTATCAAGATACGGAGGATTAAGGTGGTGGAGGCCTAGGTGGAGGACTCAGTTTCTCCAGTTCGCAGACATGCTGATAGAGGTTGTCATTCTTGTAATCTCAAATCTATATTAATAGAAATATCTCTTCCTATCCAATGATGTGCATTTAAATGAATATTGAATCCATGGATGATTTTAATTGCTTATACATTATTGATTATATATTATAGATTAGTTCTAACACCATTATATATCATGCTTGTCTTGTTTTCTTATTGTCAAGAAAGAAATTTTTTAACACAAGCAGGATTGGAAAAGCTCAACGGGGGTCTACATCAACCATCCAAAATAAGGTATGTTTCGATATCCTTTAGTTTTAGATGTTTTATTTCTCTTGCATATTGGGAAGGGATTGATTTCTATGGTTACTATGTCTGTTTTGGTACCCCAAGCCATAGGAAGTTTTCTCTGTAATAGAATTGGCGACCGTACTAGGGAGTTCTTAGTCATTTCCTTTGGGGGTTTTGTTGGCATTCAATGTTCTTGAATTGCTCTGATTTCTCTGTTTCTGAGTCATGTTTGGGGGCATGTTTTCCTAGTAGTGTCTGATAGGAGTAAATTTGGTCTTAGCTTATCTGTTTTCCTTCTTTTTTATCTCTTTTTCTTCCTATACACATGTTTTTCCTTCACAGTCACGTGTACATGCGGGTTTTCCTGGAACAACCACGTATATACGCAGATTTTCTACAAATAGTTGCGTATGCCCTGAGTTTTTCATTTTTGGGGAAGATTAGGTGTTGTTGGGTGATTTTGGATGATTGCTGAGTCTTCTTGGATGCTTCTGGAGTCTGTATACACCTCTATTTCTAACCAAAGACGCTTTTTAAATTTTTCAAAAATGTTCTTGTCATTTCATTTTCTATTTTTTGTTTTGGGATTAGTGCATTAGGTCTCTTTTACCTTGGTGCTTTTCTTGGGTGTTTTCTGGTAGTTCTTGCAGAGTCTGGGGGTTGTAGAGTCATACTTTTGCTTTTTATCTCGTTAATTCAAAAAATACAAAAACATTTTCTTTTTGCATCATTATGCATTGTTTGCATTTTTCATTTTCATGGTACTTGCATTAGGTTTGCTTGGAGAATATTAGTTAGATTTCATATAGGAATGATTGCATATTCATTTGAAGGAAAATTTTGCACTTCACATAGTAGCATACCCTGTTTTTCATTTGATGTAGTGCATTTGCATTGATTGTTAGGTGTTCATTTTACTTGTTATTGCATCATAACATCATTAGTTGCATGACCATTTTCCCTTTTGAGTAATAATCCAATTAAAATCAACGCATAATAAAATGAATTACACTCTTTTCTTTTATAGGGTGCACCAACAAGATTAGGTTTTAGGGCTTGGAATAGTTCATTGTGAGTAAATTCTCCAAGACCACTAAACAAAACATTTATGTGTCTGTCCAGGTGAGAGTGTGAAATTCCTTTATATAATTAGTGTTTCTCAAGATCCTCCTCTTATAAGGAAGTTAAGCATGAGGCAGTGTGAGCCGTTATTGATTGGGATGACCCCTGGTCATAACTGAGTAGCACCGGATATATTTCTAGATTGTATTCGTATTTAGGGGCTCTTTCAAGAGTTTCAGGCTTTGCTACCCTACCCATATGGTCAATCCCGCCTACGAATGTCTTTCTGAGCATTGATTATATTGAGGTGACCTTAGTTTCCTTACCTAGGTTATCAAGGGGGTACTTCGCAGAGGTTATTCTACAGGTGTCCTGGCCAGGTAGGGGTCAAACAGCACAATCAATATATGCGTTGAAATTGAGGGCCACTATAATTGGTTACGAACCTCCGATTGTTGTGTATGGGAGTCTCAAGCCTCTCCTAGGAAAGACATACCTACTTCATTCGGGAGCTCACATATCCTACTCTTGTTTTCTTGCAATTTGGATTTACATTTTATAGGTGTATGCTCTGTGCACGCTAGTTTTCCTAGTTTTTGCATAATTAGATCAAGTCTTTTCATTTTTTGAGTCATTGTGGATTCGGATGTGGCACTTCACCGTTCTCATTGTTTAGCAGGACTTCTGACTTCCACATCTCCTCCTTCTTTGGGAGAGAGAAACAGACAGTCCAGGTAGACTACTTCTCACTTTGATTCACACACAATGGGAGATCACGAGGATGAGATTCTAGAGATGTCGTCTCCCCCTCACGAGGTTGGGGATGAAGATCCTACTTCCGTATATGATCCTTCACTGGAAATACCTTCACATTCTGGTTATGATCCCTCATTCACAGGTCACTGGTATTGGTTTCTAGGCAACGAGACTCATCATGAAACCTACACCCAATCCGATACATCATGTTGAGTTAGAATTTGAACCTAGAACTACGCCTGGGGGCATTCCTATCCCTTTCCATGTGGAGAGATTTGGGAACACTAGTCACATTGCACCTTCCATCCCAGTGGTGGAAGCAACTTGACATGTCCGTCCTAGACCTAGTGTTAGTAACCATATGCGAATACCAAAACTGAAATGAGTGACCATTGGGAACACCAATTACATCCCTTCACATGTCCCTTTGTCCTCAAACCCTACTCCTTTGAATGCATTTTTGAAAACCCTTCCTCCCCCTCATTCACGTGGTCCTTCAGGCTGGAATATTTCTACTAGCCATGTTCGTACTACGACTACTCGCATGGTATTATCTCAGAGTCAAGTACCTCCTATTGTGTCGGGAGCTCATATCCCTATTTCTAGATTGTCTTATGGTACATCTCAAGGAGTTCCCCATATCGCTAACTATGGACATTCTCATGGGACATCCCATGGGACACCTTATGGAGCTTCTCATGGATAGTCTTATGGACTGCAGTATGGATAGAACTATCAACCCTATGGGTGCTGGTATCAACAACCTGCTTACTCTTCCAATCATGGATTTGTAGCACTGCATAATCAAGGTACACCACATCACAATGCTTCCATGCATCCCTATACGGGTCAAATGGGAGGAGGTTATTATGGCCAAGGCCATGGTATTTATAGCAATAAGCCTTACATGAACCAAAACTATTAGCGGGCATGGCATAGACCGGGTCAAACTAGGCTCCCTTTCCTCACAACATTGAACTTACCTAACTTATTGAGACTTATGAATGATCTGGTATCTCATGATGCAGCCTGGCCGGTCGTCCCTAATAAGCTTCCTTTGGATATTCCCAAGTTCAAGGGTAAAGCTGGAGAAGATCCTAGTGAGCATGTCACTAATTTTCACCTTTGGTGCTCTTCCGATTCCTTACATGAGGATTCAATCCATTTGAGGCTATTTCAATGCACCCCCATTGACCCTGCAGTGAAATGGTATATATAGTTACCAAGGGGGGAATTTGTTTTATTTGATGACCTTGCCATGACTTTCCTCAATCACTTTCAGTTACCTGCACGTTATGACATCAGTAAGGAGCTCTTGTCGACATTTCGGTAAGACAAATCCACACATATCTTGGATCATATTCAAGAGTGGCATAGACAAAAGTGGTTGATTAAATCCTTTATACCACCAAAATTTCTCCATGAGTGGTTCCTCAAGTCATTGTTACCTTACATCACGAAGGATGTTTCTACATCCGGAGTCCAAAATGAGAAACAAGCGATCTTTAGGGCACAAGAGTTGTATTTGATCTACGCTCAATCTGGACTTTTGTATGAGATTATACCTAATGCTCCACAATCTAGTTTCGATCCCAAGATCAAGCATCGACCACATGCCAATAGCATTGTGTGTTGTACAAGTGCTAAACCTATGGATTCGGTTGTGAAACAAGTAAGCCAGTTGTCAATTAATCAATCCATGTCGGGAAGCCACAGCTTTGTCTCATCCCAACAAAATGATGAGTGTACTTTCCATGCAATCTTTCGACCAGAAGGGAAACCAGCAACCTAGAAGGAATAGGAAAAAAGGGAAAAATAATCATAAGGGTGGGAACAAGAATGAAAATTATAATTATAATGACAAGAACACTCGTAATACTGGGGGGGACAAGCAGTCTAAATGTAAGGTGAAGTTTCCTTGCAAGTTATGTAAGGAGGACCACCTCACTCACTTGTGCCCTCATATGGAAGATGCCTCGAGGTTCATAGCACAGGGCCCAATCATGCTAACTAATCCTTTTCCCAACAATCAAAATATGAACTCGAGGACCATTGTTCCTCATTGTGCATCGGGTGGATATCAAAATGCGTCAAAATCCAGTAGTGGTCATGGTTTTGTTAACATGGTGTGCGCTAATAAGGTTGTTGCTCGTGCGAAGGATTATGGTTCGTTACAATTAGACCTTGGAAAAGAACCCACTCCACTCGAGAGCCCTTTACATATCGAAAAACTTAGAGATAAACCTCAAGTTGCACCTCGCATTCATAAGGGAGTCCTAAAGCATTTAGGGCACAATCCTAATGCCTGAGCCACCCAGAACTATTCCATTGTCGAGGATTTGGGCCAAACTCCTTGTGTGATGTATGTGTTTAAAGTACTTTAGACTTTTCCTCCACAGAGGAGAGCCTTGATTTCTACTCTTGGGGTTGATGATGATAACTCTTATTCTGTTATTAAATTTGAAACCATGGGAATACATCCTCGCTTACCTTACTATGTGTCTCTTTTGATTCATGTAGAGTGTCTTAATATGACTGTCAAACACACTATGATTGACAAAGGTGCTACTGCTTCCATGATGTCTTTGTCATGTTGGAAGGGTTTCGGTTCTCCTGAGTTGTCTCAATCTGCTACTACGTTGACATCTTTTGATGGTAGATCTTTTTGGCTACATAGGATTCTTCCTTCTCTTAAGTTCCAATTGGGAGGGAATACCATCGCGATCGAGGTCGAGGTGGTTGATGTGTCCTTTGACTACAATCTTCTTTTGGGATAGAATTGGATGTATAGTATGCAAGCCGTAGCCTCTTCTCTATTTTGAGTGGTATGATTTCCATTTAATGGGAATATCATTATGATTGATCAAACATCGATCCATAATCCGAGTGTTAATGCATCAATGAGAACTTCTATCCCGATTATCAATCATTCTCAGCTAGCAACTGGCAGTGTGGGTATGGGTATGTATCTATCTCTTATGGGAACCTTTAGTTGTCATGCACCCATTCTTATGATCGGATCTAGTTTTGGTGGGGCTTCATCCTCGTTGAATTTGGTGTCTTTTCACACTACCCAGATGGAAGATCCTTGGATTCTTCCTTGACCGAGTCCTTCGATTGGACCTATTGAAACGAATGTGCTATTTCCTGCAACGATGGTAGCATATCAAGAAAATATTGGTCAAGTTGTAGAGCCTAGTCCTTCTTCTTCATAGATGGAGGAGGATGACCCATATGTGCTGCTTGCATGGGTAGTAGAGTCCTCTCACACACATCATTTCCTCAACGATGTTTTTCCATCAGATGAAGCCATTATTGAGGCCATGTCTAGGGTTGAGCCACCTTAGGAAGAATTACATCATAGATCATATTTTCTTCCTGAGCTCGACTGTATGGAGCGTGATGACTTTAGGAAGATTATTAGCGAGAATATTGGTAGTCCCATTGTTCCATTGAGCTCTCCTGGTCAAATGGCCGATGGGAACATGGCAAATTTATCACCTACTATTCCTATCAATATTTCGCATGATCCTGGCTAAGTTGAGAGCGTCTACATTGGGGCAAGTTGTTCCTCTGATGAGATCGAGGAGTATACCAAGCTATTTAAAGAGTTTCATGACATATTTATTTGGTCATACAAGGAAATGCCAGGTATTGACCCTCGTATTATCGAACATGAGATTAAGACCTATCTGGATGTGAAGCCGGTTCGACAACGTTTGTGTGCAGTGAATCCTAGAAAAGCACCCGCCATTAAGGCTGAGATAGAGAAACTGTTAAAATCCAATTTTATATATCCTGTTCCCTTGACAGAGTGGGTTTCAAATCCCGTTCTGATTGATAAGAAGCAGGGAGTGATCCATATATGCATTGATTTCCATGATTTAAATCATGCTTGTCCTGAGGATAATTTTACCACACCATTTATCGATCACATTTTGGATGAGTGTGTGGGAAGCAAGGTATTCTCCTTCATGGATGGTTTTTATGGATATAATCAGATTCAGATCAAACCTAAGGATCAACATAAGACTACATTTATTTGTCCTTGGGGTACTTTTGCATATTGAAATATGCCTTTTGGCCTTAAAAATGCTGAAGCTACATTTCAGCGGGCTATGACCTTATATTTTCATGATCTCAAAATGATTATCAAAGTGTATTTGGATGACCTCTCTGCTCATTCTTGTTTAAGAGTGCGTCATCCATACCATTTGAGATTAGTATTTGAAAGATGCCGCCATTACCAGGTTCGTTTAAATCCTTATAAGTGCATATTTTACGTGACTGTTGGTCGCTTTCTAGAGTTCATCATATCCAAGGAGGGTATATGAGTTGATCCCTTAAAGGTTGAGGCAATACTTCAATTGTCACCCCCGCGTAATATTAGACATCTTCAGTGTTTGCAAGGCATGGAAAATTTATTGCGAAGATTCGTAGTTAATTTTTCCAACTTGACTAAAGGCTTTATCCGTCTTTTAAAGAAGGACACTCCTTTTTTCTAGGATGATCAAGCCCATGAGTCCTTTGATGCTCTTAAGCAAGCCTTAGCTTCATCCCCCGTGCTTAGTCCACCTCACTATAGCCGTGATTTTTTTATTTATGTGGCCGCGTCAATGGAGATGGTCGGTATGGTTTTGGTTCAGGAGGATGAGGAGCTCCATGAGCACATCATATATTATTTGAGCCGAAACCTTATTGATGCAGAAATCTATTATTCCGATGTGGAGAAACTTGCCTTGGCCACCGTTCATGTAGTTCAGAGATTGAGACATTACATTCTACTTTTCCAAACATTGGTTGTAGCTCATATCAATCCATTTCAGTTCATCCTCACTAGAAGGATGATTGGGGGAAAATACAATGAATGGATTGTTATTTTACAAGAGTTCGATCTCGAATTCATTATAGCGAAATCGAATAAATCGTTGATCTTTGTGGAGCTCATATCTGATTTTCCAAGTTTGGAGGAGGAAGAGGTTTATGATGATACATTTGTCGATGAGCATATTTTCCTTGTCTCAACTTTGGACCTATGGTACGAGGATATCATTGTATATTTGTAAACATTGAAGGTCCCTACTCACCTTTCATGGGATGAGCGATGATGATTACGTCATGTAACTAAGAACTACCTTATAATGGATAACACTTTGTATCGCCATGGGGTAGATTCCATTTTGTGTCATTGTTTAACCCTTGATAACTATGAGGTTGTGCTGAATGATTTCCATGGAGGGGCATGTGGTGGTCATTTATCTGGGATTTCTACAGCCCAAAAAATCTTAAGAGCAGGATATTTTTGGCTGTCAATCTTCAAAGATTGTGTTGATGTGGTCAAGAAGTGTCACCCTTTCCAGGTGTTTGCATGCAATATGCACTCACATCAAGCCTCGTTACATCCTATTATCACCGCTGGTCCCTTCACTAAGTGGGTGATTAAATTTATGGATTGCAACCCAACTTCAGCTGGGGGGCATCATTACATTATAGTGGCTATTGATTATTTCATGAAATGGTTAGAGGCTATGCCCATGATTAAATCCAATGGTGAGACAGCCGTGGATTTCATTTTCAACCAAATTATTACTCGGTTCGGCATTCCGAAAGAGCTTGTAACTGACCATGGTAGGCACTTTCAGAATAAAATGATGGAAAGAGTTGGCTTCAAAGTTAGGGTATAAGCAAGAACACTCATCTTCTTATTACCCTCAGGCGATTGGATAGGTTGAAGTAGTGAATAAATCACTTAAGTCCATTCTCCAATGAACCATCACACAAAGCAAGACGAAATGGCATATCATGTCATATCCTGCTTTGTGGGCCTATAGAACCATGGTTAATACTACCACCGGTTTCTTTCCATATTATCTTGTGCATGGGGTGGAGTCTGTCTTATCAGTTGAATGCAAAATCCCTTCATTGAATTTATCTATAGATATTTTACCAGACACTTCCGCATTGGAAGAACGTTTAGTCCACTTAGAGCAGCTTGATGAGTAGGGCTAATATGCCTTAGTGGCTCTAGAAGTAAATAAGCATCGCATTAAGGTATAATATGATAAGTCTGTCCATTCGAGGAAGTTTAGTGAAGGTGATTTGGTCCTTTTGTGGGATCAAGATAAATAAACCTTGGGGGAAGGGAAGTTTAACCCCATGTGGAATGGTCCTTACGTGGTCAAATGTGTGTTAGAGAAGGGCGCCTGTGAGCTAGTGGATTATGAAGGGAAAACCTTGGAGGAGCCTAGAAATGGGCTCTATCTTAAAAAATACTATGCATGATATTCAGCCAAGGTTGATTGTTGTATATTATTGTACAGTATTTGAATTGCATAGTTAGGTTTTCTTATGGTGATCAGGTTTGTTTATTAGATTCTGTTTCTTATGGCAGATGTTGATGGAGTCTTCCATTTACATATGATTCACTGATCTGCTAGCCGTCACACTCAAAACTCAGCTTTGACTGCTTGGGTGACTTATACTCCTACGGGTCAAGTATTGTCTTTAGGAGGCGTATGTTTATGGCCTTCTTCAAACAATGTTGTTGAATATAGTGTTGTTATTGATTTATTGCGTGATTCCATTTCACATGGTGTTCTTTCTCTTGAGGTACATATTGATTCATAGTTAGTGGTTTCACAGCTTAATGGCTCGTATCATATTAGGGATCCGATCTTATTATGAAGATTCCTACGTGTGAGATTTCTAGAACGACAATTTGAGAATATAACATACATTCATGTTTAAAGAATTTTTAATCAAGTTGCTGACTCATATGCTAACTATGTGTTAGATTGGCATTTGTTTCATAGACCATAAGCATATCACAAACATACATTTTTGCACACATGTAAATAAATAAAATCGATCATCATAAAAGTGTTTCATTAACATCCAAAATGAGACGTCATAATACAAAATTGGGGATTCCGAGCCACCAAAATATAATACACAGTCATACAAAAAGAAGTACTCTTAGGTCTCTAAGCCTGACAAGGAGGAGGGGGGTTCTGATCATGGTAACACACCACGGCTCTAGCTAGCCATTGAAATAATCAAACCCATGCCCTTGGTACACCAACCACATAGCATTGCACGGCCTTAGGAAAGTCCTTGACTTGTACCATGGGTACCCTGTGTGTCAAGCATACAAAGTTTGTGTGAATGCTTTGGATCGTCCACTCTGCATCCACACCCATGATGTCATCTCCTCTTCCCCTCTGTCTATGATGAGGGAAATCGTCCGGTCACTATGGTCCAACATATACATACACATGATAGATTGTCACTATGTGTCATCACACCAAAACATGTCTTTTGAGTCAATATATCAAAAAACACAAAAAAAATTAATAATTCAAAAAAATTAAAGTGGGTTTGGGATTCATTACGTATGTCGCCATATGCCTCTCCTCATGGTATGGGCATGTCTAGATCTCCATGGAAGTCTATCTTGCATCTGCTAATGGTATACATCAATGACCAGTAATCAGACGATGCACTACTATGTTCGACCTCAACACCTTTATTCACATAGTAGGACATGTACTCATAGTGGTTTGTGTAGAAGACTTTCCATATTGGTGTCATTCTAGATATGCTACCTCCTTGATCGTTCCAGTGTTCATGAGATTTCAGCTCTCGTGACTTGATTCCAGTGTATGTCAGATATCTTTAGCCATTATGGAGATCTTGATCCATTGTATATCTTCAGATTTCATGGAGATCATGATCCTTTGTATATCTTCATCATGGAGATTCTGATCTATCTATATTGTACATGGCGATGAACACACATGTCATATTTTGAATCATTCCTATTCATGGCCATTGTACTCTTATGTATCAAGGACTGTTGTATGTACCTGCAGTCATATGCATAGATATTTGTACTGTATTGTTGGATGGCTGGTTCTTCCACCTGGTTCTTCATCACTCCACTTATGGGATGGACTTATAATGTATTTCGGCCATTGTATCACCCCTCTGACCTCACACATTAGGGGGAATCTGTTACAACTGATTTTACCACACATGGTAGACCACATATTTATGGCCTTCCCTGTCCCTCTATATACTCTTTGGACCCCATGGACTATTTTTGTACCTTTGATGTTTCCAAGATCATCACTAAAAACACCTGTTATTTTCCATACGTGACTTTTAAACCCTTTCTTGCATATATACGCAAATATGACCCCTAAACTTGAGTACATCGTGATGTGTGCAAAAGGCCAAAGATTTTTTGAGTTTTCCTTGATGTGGATCTGATTCACTTGTCTCTTGGCCTCCCATATGCCTTGATATCACTCGGATTTGACCTTCCATTACCCCATTGAAGCACTATGTAAGGAACCCTTTGGATACATTGAAAGGGGAGGAATTGAACGGTAAAAAAACTATAGTCCATTGTTGCCGTAGCTTATACTTGAGTCTACATCCCTTTGTCCCTTGGAGCACTTTGTGTTCTTCCCAAGCTTGCCTTTGCTTGTGAGTTTTCTATCGAGAGATGGAGGATTGAGGTGGTGGAGGACTCAGTTTCTCCGATTCGCAGACGTGCCGATAGAGTTTTTCATTCTTGTAATCTCTAATTTATATTTATAGAAATATCTTCTCCTATCCAATGATGTGCATTTAAATGAATATTGAATCCACGGATGATTTTAATTGCTTATACATTATTGATTATATATGCTAGAGTAGGTCTAACACCATTATATAGAATGCTTGTCTGTTTTGCTGATTGTTGAGAGAGCAAATTGTTAACATAAGTGGGATTGGAAAAGATCAATGGGGATCTACATCAACCATCCGGAATAAGGTATTTTTCGAGATCCTTTAGTGTTATATGTTTAATTTCTCTTGCATATTGGGAAGGGATTGATTTCTGTGGTTACTTTGTCTATTTTGGTACCCCAAGCCATGTGAAGTTTTTCTCCGTAACAGTGGAAAATTTTAGTATTGATGAGATCCAAGGAAGACATATCGTAGAATACTATGAACAAAGGTGACCCAAAGTGGGAATGCTCTTGAAATGTTATACATGGGGTGGTGTCTAAAGACACCGTTGTGGTATGATCTCGTGGATTTTTCGCGAGCCCAAGAAATTAAATGCTCGATGGTGCTTTCAATTTCAGAGAATCTAAAAGCATGAAGGAGACTCCAATGGGGTCTCTTTTTTGTTAATAGTCTCATGTTCCCGAAAAAAGGTTAAAAGTGAGCACAGGAGAGATCACCCATCCCTTGGGGGGATGGGAGACTTTTTTAGCGTTGGTAGTCCAATCATGCTGGAAAAGTTTAAACCTGTACTGACTGGATGGTCATTTAAATATGTTTATGAGCATGAACAAAACCAATTTTGCTCTGCGATATTTTCTTTAAGAGAAGGCTGGAAACGAGATTAAAGACAACCCATGGTGAGCTTTTTCACAAAGTTCAGCGGATGCAGAGGGGAACGATCTTGGATTGAATGTGATAAGGTGGTCCTTTTCATATGGTAGTCTACACAATTCAAAAAAGGAGATAAATGAAGCTATGTAGATTCCCTTTCCGATACTTTAATGAACGAGAGAGGAAGCATATGTGCTCAACGATATTTTCATTCTTTTAGGAGTCAAAAAAGGGCATAATAGAAACTCCATTATGGTAAACCAAGCAGAGGGAATGGGTGGTGCCCCATGGTGGGATAGTAAGAGGTGGTCAAAGGTGACCAACTATGCATCATGGATGGAATAGGTGGCTCTAAAACATACCAATACATGCGTTGGACGGTTCACGACAGAGGCACGCAAACAGTGTGGAAGAGGCATGCACATCAAGTTGGCCTCTGGTAATAGGTTCGGAGGATCAATGTAAGTTTTCATGGATGGACTAGACTACATATGATGTGAGTGCAATTCTGGAGGCACTTATATGCCAAATTCATGTGAAATAAATTATTCAACCTCCCAAAAATGGTCCAGGGATCCATGTAAGCTATGGTGGACAGATTAGATAATTATATGTGAATGGCACACAAACTGAGGTAACATCCAGGAAATGGCCCCAAAAATTAATTACTGACCATGAAAATATGGTCTCATTGAAAGATAGAGGACAGAATTTTGAAACCATTGGTGTAAACGACATCCCAAATGGACTCCGTATGGCCTAGTGATGTGAAAATGAAGAAAATAGGTCAAATGGAGCCTATAAATGGGCAGGGACCATGTGGCAGGTGTCATTGTCACTGTTCACTTCTAATTTGGAGAGGAGGTCCTCAAACTTATTTTATTGATTTCTCCCATTTTGACCGGTGGTTTTTCGATCTCTGACTTGCAGGTAAGAGTTATTGCAAAATCTATCTTTTTCAGTGCTTTTTTTTGGATTTGCTCACCCGGGGACCCTTTGTGAGCCTGCTAGGGATTCCATGAGCCGGGTCACTATTTTCTTTGTCAAAGGAGTGTCTAGGTCTCTCATTCTATCCATACAGGTATGACTGGGTCGTTCTTGTTGGGAAGAAAAGAGCGATCTGTGGTCGCTCCTGTTTGGCCAAACAGTGCGACCCAATCGCTTCTGTGAGGCATGTTTTAGTGACATGGTCGCCCTTTCTGGTTTTACAAGTGCGACCTAGTACTAGGGTGGATTTTTTACTGAAAGTTGTGGATACAATTTTTTTTGTTTTTGTGCAGACTTCCTAAGACTGTGTGGCAAAATAGAGACTACAAGGACCTCCGAGAGGAGGCTTTAAGAGACCCGAATGTATGAGGTACACTAGCTCATTGCGGGTTGCAGAAGTTTATGCGCATTCTGCTAATGAAGAGTTTGTGTCTACTGCTTCAGACACTTGTGATATTTTGGGATTTTGGAGAATAATTTTTTATTATACAGGGGCAGTGGATTGATATCACGTTGCGTGATGTGTACTTTTTGACTGGGCTCCCGATGTTGGGAGTTGTTGGAAAGTTGGTGTCGACACTATCTCATGGGGAGACGCTGGAGGATATGTGTGATAGGCACTATTACACTACGACATATTTGCATGGTTCATGCATCATGTTGTGTGATATTGAGGAGCTGTCACCACGGGATGTAGTAGTG
Source organism: Pseudotsuga menziesii (assembly GCA_001517045.1). Lineage (NCBI taxonomy): Eukaryota > Viridiplantae > Streptophyta > Pinopsida > Pinales > Pinaceae > Pseudotsuga > Pseudotsuga menziesii. The sequence continues at coordinate 66,409 of LPNX010797657.1, forward strand.
ATGGTGCTGTGCATATTGGGTTCATCATAGAACCACAAGATATCAAGAGGACAACTATAGATGGTAGCATGTGCCATGAGGGTTAGTTATTATGGATGGGATCATATGTACTTACTTGTATTTTGATGTGCACTGAACCATGTAAGGGCATATGGAAGAGACTTTTGTTTCGACTCTATTTTATGTGCTTTATTTTTTGAGAAAGTATCGACTCCGCATCTACATCAAGATGTGCGGGATAGTGGTCTATAGGAGCTATGGATGCATAGATGGTGTCTAATATTATTGCATTAGGGAGGTGGCATAGTGGGCCACTTCTTCACGTAGGAGTTGCTGGAGCAGTGGTAGCAGTTCCCAGTGGTAGTTGAGGACTACCCTTATGCAGGGATGAACTATCATGTAGATCCTAATATGCCCCGACATCCAGGCCAGGCCTGGGGACCAGCTGGTATGTATGTGTGATGTATTTTGTGCCCATATTTATACATAGAGTAGTTTAGTTCGTTGATAGTTGTATGATTATATGCATAGATTGATGGTGTCTTTGTTTGCGTATGCAGATATTGGTCCTCGTCCGCCACCTGGTTATCAGAGGTGGGTAGTCGCAAATGTGGAGCCAGAGGTCCCTGCGGGGAACCCTCGTAGGATGCAGCAGGAGTTGGACATTGTTATGTTGTATTTGGAGTAGTTTCCTGAGGGGATTTCTGATGTAGGATGGAAACTCTTAGACAATGAGCTGATTTCTACCTGTCACAGTGTACCTCCAGAGTGAACTCCTTTGATGAGGAGGATAGCCATGGCCTGTGAGTATGTTCGTAGGGTGGCACGAGGGGATATTCCTATGGAGGAGGATGATGAAATAGATCCAGATGATGATGATTCTAGGTCTGACCAGCAACTAGTGGGGCTTCCCCTAGTGCATTGGTGCACTTAGGATTTTTGTATCGCGATGTATATTTCTCTGAGAAAGCATATGTAGCTTCTCATTTTCTACTGGACATATTTTGGACATGTGATATATATATATATATATATATATATATATATATATATATATATNTGAATCAAATTCCTAGATGATGTGTTTTTACATGTGTATGCATATATATATGTGTGATGATGCATGATGTTGTTTTTTGTATGTTTCCTATGTGAGATGATGAATATGCCAATTTAGAATGTCAGTAACCATTTGATTTTCTACATGATTGAGGTTCTTGGGAACATGTGTGAATGTGATTGAGTCAAATGTTCTAACCATCTGTTTAGTGCGCAGGAATTTTCTAAACAGGCATGGATCACATACCCTATAATAGTTGTTCAACTGAGAGACAAGCAGCTGGGAGTCTAAGAAGACGTCAAGATGGTGGATACCCAAATAGAGGGTGGTGGCCAAGAGGCTAGTGACACCATCATATTCATCCTAGTTGTTGGTTGCAATGCCCACACATATTATGTTGATCTGGATCAACTCATGCGATGGGGAGTAGATGACCCATGCAGCCGAGGCAAGGTTCAGAGACCATCTCCTTGCTCTGCCAGCAAATCCAATGTATCGACACGAGGTAAGATCCATCTGGTGCAGTCAAGGAAACAATACATAAGAATCACTTTTAAAAATGTGTAAAACAAAAAAGGACAAGACTATGCTACAAGCTATACTGCACATCACTTAAAGAGGTGATGTTAGAGGGAAAGTGGTTTAGACTTTGAGGGGAGCAGCTTTCATTCATTTGTGAGACATGATGAACCCTAGGAGATGGCTTGTTGGGACACAGAAAACACACTTGAAAGGGTTGAAGCGGATTTTGTACTTGTAAAATCGTAGGAAGGCTTGCCTCAAGTCGTCCATGTGTTGTGCTTGCTTTTGTGACTGAGAAATGAGGTTGTCAAGATAGACCAACATGATTTGGATGAGGTCACAGAAGCAATATGTCATGGCATGCTAGAAGGTGGGTCCAACATTCTTTAGAACAAAGGGAAATACTCAATATGCGAATGTGCCCCATGGGGTTGTGAAAGCAGTCTTGTAATGATCTTCTTTTCGGATCTGAATTTGGTTGTATCCAGAAAAGTCGTCAATGAAGGAAAATACCTCATGTCTAGTGTAGGAATCAATGATCTGATCAATGAACAATGTTGGGAAGTTGTATTTGGGACATGCCCAATTCATATAATAGAAGTCTGTGCAAACATCGATGGTGCCCTATTTTTTATTCATGGGAATGAGATTTGAAACCCATGTTGTGTAGGCAATGGGGTAAATGAAGCTGGCTGTGTTCAACTTCTAAATTTTGGCTTTGACCGCGACACCTTTGGAGGGATGGATGGGCCATTTATTTTGCCACACGGGGACCACATCAGGCCATGTGTCAATGTGGTGCTCAAAAATGAATGGATTGAACCTGGGCATTTCAATGTAGGACCAGACGAAGATGTCATGAAATTCTTGGAAGAGTGCTTTGTAGGAAGCGATTTCTTCAGGGGAGGAGGATTCCCCCAGCATGATCTCCTCAATGATATCAGGTTTGGTGAGATTTTGATATTAATGGTTGGAGATATATTGTCCATGTTTCCTTCTTCGAAAGCATTGGGTACCGGAATGGGATTTTTGAGCCAGTCAATTTTCCCATGAATCAAATCCTTTGTGTCAACTGAAAACTAATCTGACAGCAACACAATTCCTTTAGGGATTAAGAACAAGCGGTGGTGCATGTCATCCCAAGGGTATTCAGGAGCGGTTAAGGATTCAAGTATATCCTTGTCGCTGTAGAAGCAATGATGGGACAGGTTGGAGGAGCTGTCAGTGACTGCAGGGATAATTGGGTCTGTGGAATTGGACACCATGTAGATGGACATGGTATCTAAAGAATGAGGTAGGGGGTGGATGGCTTGAGAGAATGGGTCTCAAGGCACTCACACAGGTAGAGTCATGGTAGGAAAATGAGGATTTTTTTTTAGAGTGACCCCACCCTTGTATTTATAGATTTTTTTGAGTTATTAGGGTTTTAAGCCCTTGGTTAAGGCTTTAGCCCCATTTTTGGACTTTAATCCCTTTGCAACCATTCTTTAGCTCCTTTAGGGTTTTTAAACTCCTTTTATGGGGTTTAGCCCCTTTTTGGAGGGTTTATCCCCTTTGAGAGCTATTTTGGCTCTTTTATGGGATTTTAAGCACTTTTTGGTGTTTTTGAGCCTTTACAAGGAAGTGGGGGTCAATGAGGGTAGCAAAATAGATGTCTTTGTGTGGTGTAGGTCATGTAGAGCTAGTCAGGTAATTTTTTGGGTTAACACCCTTAATCCTTAATCTCTCTCTCTCTCTCTCTCTCTATATATATATATATATATATATATATATATATATATATATATCCAAAACCCTAACCCTTAGTATATCTATCTTACTAAACCCTTATCCTTATCTCTCTCTCAAACCCCAACCCTGAATCCCTGTCTCAATTTCTAAACCCCTATTCTCTAATCTATTTCTCTCACTAAACCCAAAATGCCTAATCTATACCTTTTTATTTATTTCTCTCTCTCTAAACTAGTAACCTCAAATCTCTCTAAGCTCCAATCCCCTAGTCTCTCTCTCTCTCTAACTATCAAAATCCCTAATCCCTTAGCTCTCTCTCTCTCTGTCTAAATCCACAACCTTGAATCTCTCCCTCTCTCTAAACCCATAAATTCCAATGTATATATTTTTACTTCTCTCCCTTTAATCCCCTAATCCTAAATTTATCTCTCTAATCCGCTAACCTATAATCTATATCTCTCTGAACCTCCCCCCTATCTCTCTCTAAAACCATAACCTTCAATGTATCTTCTAACTCTTTGTCTTTTGTTGAAATATTGTAACTTTAAAGGATGTTCTAAATGTATTTTATAGATGTAACACAAGGGAAATGAATTATTCCTCCATTGGGATGTTACTATTGTATTTGGTCATCATAGAGTCATGAGGTAAATCCTCCATTGTAAGTCAGGTCAACAGTACCCTAATGAATATAATATAATATTGTTTCAAGTCTTCCCAGATGAATTCAGCCCAGTCAGTTAGGTGGTTCTGAATTGTTAAGTTAAAAGTCAAGTGACAAAAAGAGTATAAATAGAAGAGTTGTGTTCCTCATTTGAAAACAAACTCAGTTGTGTATATATATATCTGATCCGAGAAGGCACACCTGCCTAGGGTCTTGTTTGTACTTTTGATACATCTTATATGAAGGAAGTTTTGTTGGGTTTTCTTCCTCGTTAGGGTTTCCCAGGATAAATATTTGTGTTCTTTTGTTTGGTTGTGCTTCTCTATATTTTAGTGATCCTTTTTCTTATGGTTATGTTTTTATGATGCTAAATATTACAAGATCTGGAATAACTATTAAAAAATTCTTGTGGGTGAGGGTCTAGTGAGAGAGAGAGAGACAGATTACGGGTATAGAGTTTTATGGAGATAGAAAAGGATAAGCTTCTTATATATATCAATCCATATATGTATATAAACCCCTAAACCTCTCGATCCCTTTCTTTATCTATCTAAATTCCTAACCCCTAATATCTCTCCTCTATCTCTCTCTAAACACATAACACCTTATATCAATCCTTCTCTCTCTCTCTCCAAACCACAAACCCCCATTCTGTCTATATATATCTCTCTCTTACTGTCTCTAAATCCATAACCATGGGTCTCTCTTTCTCTAAGCCCCTAATCCCAATCTCTCTCTTGATATTATGTCTCTTTAAACACCCAATCCATAATATTCGTAATCTCTCTCCTTCTAAAACCTTAACCTCAAATCTATCCCTATCTCCCTCTAAAACCCTATCCACTAATTTCTCTCTTTGAGCCCCTAATCCCCAATCTCTCTCCCTCCTCTTTCTCTAAAACCCTAACCCTAACCCCCAATATCTCTCTCTCTCGCGCGATCTATATATAAATAATCCACTAACCCATAATATCTCTCTCTTAAATCCCCTAACTTATAATCTCTAATCCCCAACCTCTCTCTCTCTCTATCTCTCTCTCTCTCTCTCTCTCTCTAAACAACTATCTCCCAATGTATCTCTCTCTCAACCCCTAAACCAAAAGATCTCTCTCTCTCTAAAATTGTAGCCCCTGATATCTCTCTAAACTCCTAACCACTTATCTCTCTCTCTCTCTAATCATGTAGCTACTTATCTCTTTCTCTCTAAATCCATAACCCCCAATCGCTCTATCTTTTTTTTTAAACCCCCAACCCCAATCTCTCTCTTTATATTTATGTCTCTCTAAACACCTAATCTGTAATTTCCCTAATCTCTCTTCTAAACCATTAACCTCCAATATCTCCCACTCTCTCTAAAACCCTATCCACTAATATCTCTCTGGGCCCTGAATCCCCAATATCCCTCCCTCCTCTTTCTATAATCTCATAACCCTCTCTCTCTCTCTCTCTCTCTCTCTCTCTCTCTCTTAACACTTAGAATGTACCCAGGTTGCAAAGGTAAATTCCAAAGGTAACAGCCAAAACCACTTCAGAAAGAAACTGGGTTTCCTTTCGAGAGAGGGATCTCTCGAATATAAATTTAATAATGCCAGATATAAAATCAACACTTGGAAATCATATAGACGGTTGAAAATATACACATAATCATTTGGAAATGGAGTCGCATATACATAAAGGTATCACAAAATCACATGCATGATATTTTATCAAAGGCGAGGTAACCACTTAATTACAGTCATTCATTTAGTTCAGGTGGAAAGGAAGAAATAATGAACAGACCATCAATACAGAGCATCAGAAGATGAGTTCCATATCAATTTTAGCAGAAACATTTATAAACTATCTGAAGCAATAGTCATAGCATAACAAGTATGAATTCCAACCATTCAACACTAAGCTTCAGATACGAGGAAAACAAAATGGAATGTAACACTGGAAAAACGATCACAAAGAAAAGAAAGTACAAACTATAATGTAAATAGCACAAGAATCTCTAATAACTCACACGCATTCAAATTTTCTATTTCAAAAATTATATGTCTTCAAAAAACATTCATCAACAAATGGGTTCCAACCCCCATTACATAAAGTAAATGCAAATATATACATAAATGATTTCTTCTCCCACGAAGATTTAATAACTGAATAGCCTGCTTAATCAAATTATTTGTAACTATATTCCTAACAACTAGGAATAAACTACTTGCTTTGATCCTGACATATCATTTAATTAAAATCAACTCGATAACAACAACGCCCGAACAAACAGCTCCATAGCGCGCAACACCTATTTTTACGGATGAAGAATATACTTTGTTTTTCCAAATCTTTCCATGGCTCTCCATTGTTTCGTGCTTGGGATATCATACTCAATAATTTCTTGAATAGACACTTCCAGATCCATATAGGCTTCATAATACATAGTAGGAAACCCTCCTCTGACGATTAGAAATTTCTACAATATCTTGAAGTCTTCTGTTAACTTATCCACGATGACCTTTCCTGTCAGCCCCTTTACCAAATCATAAAATTTAGAGTGATCCATACAGCTTTGCACTAGCAGGATGTGATAATGTTCTTGAGAAAGAAGCCACCCTTCTTTGTCCTAGAAATAAGGAAGGCCATCTTCAAACAATTCTTCAAAAGCATGCCTAAAATAATTAATACGTGAGGTCATCTCATCAGCCTTATCATGTACTGTCTTCATAAGATTATGTTTATGAATAAACCTTTTCAACCACAGTACCATTGCCACTCTGTCTTTGATTCTATATCTTGTAATTTTTGATAGGTTAATGAATTTAAGAAATTCAATGCATTCTGAGCTATTCCTAGGGGCTTCCTCTCCATGGTCTCATTTACTAGTTTCAATCTTTGATTGGCTAAATTAACCAATGTACTTTGATCATCAATGAAATTCAAATAATGCCTGAACTTAGTAATTTCCACAGACAACGTATCCCGGATTATGTGTTTATCTCCCTAGATAGGACCCTTTCCTACATTCCTTTCTTTTAATTCATTAAGATTCTTTTGTAACTGACCTTTATCTTGTAATATCTTATTCTTGCTTTTAGTCATTTTGGTTAGCTCAGATTTGATTTTCTCATTTTCTTCTTTTAACTCTCTTATCTCTACATCCTTCAAGCTGACCTGGGACATGGGAACTAGTAAATCATCAGCGGAAAAATCATTTAAAGGATTTTCAATATTTACAATAGTCAAATCTTCATCAGTGGGAGTCTGGCTCATTAGTTCTTCCATAATCTCTTTTTCCTCATTTTGGTCTTTTTTCAGCCATGAAATTTGTGCTATTAACTCATTTCGCTCTATTTCCCAATTGGTCTTTTCTTCTTGCAATTTCACAGTCTTACCTTTATACTCCATCATATCCTAATGAATCTTATCCTTCTCCTCCTACAATGCTAATAGCTCTGATGATTGAACATGTTCTGAATTCAGGATTTTCAACCTCTTCTTTAGTACCTGGAGGGCATTATCTTTTTCTTCTAAAAGTCTTATGATGGCCTAGGTGTTCCCTATTTCATCCCGTGAGCTTACGATATCTTCTTGCAATTTATTTATTTGAATATAATTAGCCTTGTTCTCAACCTTCTCGTGTTTTAATTGGACCTCTAATTTGTCAACCAAAACTTGCAACTTGTTAATTTTTACCATAGCATGCAATAAATCTGAATAAATAATATCTCCTGTTTATTTATGCAACTGTATTTTATCGGGTACACAGATTTTGTCTAATCTCACTTCCATTTCGGCCACTTTCTTATCACTAACCATAGCTAATTTTAAAGTATTTCTTTCTACATTCCGAGTGGAAATCAGGGAAGTCTTTGGATTATTCAGACTTCTCACTAGTGGGAGTAGATTTCTAGTTTCTTCTAGGGACTGTCTCTTCTTTTCTACATAGCTGGTCATGAATTCTTCTTTAGATTTAAAAACGGAACCTGATTTTGCATTATTTACACTTTCGAAAGAAAATTGATTCACCTGCACAGATTTCTTAGGAATCAAAGCAACCCTTTTCAACTCATCCGAAACTACTTCACTTGAAATTTTATCATCTTGAGATGTTTTGGTCTTCTTATGTGAACTGTCTTCATCTATTTCCATACTTTCAATCTCACAAAAAATTCTTTTAATCAAAATATTAAAACTATCTGTCATTTGAGACACTGCAACTGATCCACTGCTTGTATTCTCATCGAATCCTGGAATTTCCACAAAGTAAAACAAATTGGCTACTTCCTTCAAACCTTCAACAACCTGGTGATCAAATGGTTTATTTTTATTTGCTTTCTTTCTTAGAGAGATTATATGATAAGGATCACAATTGATCCTTTGTTCCCTTTGAAAATCCATGCTTTCCAATAATTTCTCTACTAACACCAGTGCACCCTTCTTTTTAAAAATAAAGGAACCAACTTTAAGAGGGAACTTGATATTGGAATATTTTTTAAAAGCCCCGAAATGTTCCTCTTCTGCATGTAATATCGGTCTCATGTATTCCAATGCAAAGATCCTAGGGGTAAGGAAAGCAGGCAACCTGTAAGGCTCTCCAGTGAAATCGTATATTCTCAAAACTGTAAATTCTTTATACAAGAACCAATCTCCAATCCTATCCTCAGGTGAAGATTGCATCATACTCTTCATTTCTTCCAACACTTTGGGTAATACTTCATCAAACAGTAGCTTATATATTTCTACCATAATGGAGTTTACAAATTTGAACATATTGATTTGCTTAGGCAAATCTGAAGAGAATATAGTACTCAAGAATTGCAATTCAGTTACATTTGAACATAATAACATGTTCATCAAATATGATTGATACTTGAAAAATCTAACTTTTGAAAACTTGACCAATTGGATATGGATAGCTTCTGCTAGATATTTGTCCAAACTGAAAACATGTACCAGCTGGGACTCAAACCCAAGACTAATTGGACTCATTTTTAATAATAAACCCAAGACAACTTCACTAACATGATAGTCATGATCTAGACCCAAAACCTGACAGACCAAAGACACAACCAATTGAACCTCCTCCTTGAAGATGTGAATACGATATGGTAAAAAGAGACCTTCTAGTGACTGACCATCATTAAGAATGCTAGACAAGAATTTACATCGAACTTCAGTTTTACAACTTCTATACACTTCAGCCAAAACAGACTCATTTACAGACTCACGACTATCAGGGTAATTATCAGGAAAATTCAGGAATCCATGGATAGCTCTTGCATCCATTCTACACAATATCCGGGACGTGGAACGACTCACGATGACTCTCTCGGAAGATAAATAATTACTTTCACACCACTCGATGAATTCAGGAAAGTGTAGGGTCTGCCCAATGGAAAAATAATATAGAAGTGACTTACATGCATTTAAAATGTCATTTCCTTGCAAATTATATTGCCACAATCTTTCCTTAATAACCAATACATTTTCCATAGACAGGAATGGGTCATATATGCCTCTATCTCTATCAACCATGAATTCCTTTCTTTCATCCAGAATATGGCTAAGACCTTCTAACCCTTTGTCCTTCTCCATAATAGAAAAACAACGGTAATTCTGTGGATAAAGCTCGAGTATTTGAGACTTACCTGTGACTGTAATTGCATATACCCGAAGTTGACTGTGAAAGGGTGGTGGGTGGTCCTTTTCCTTTGTCCCATCATGTACAAGAAAAAATGATTCTTCAAATAAGTGAACTTCACCTTATATAGGAGTCCATTCTGGAGACTCCCTTTAGTGTTTTTTCTTAAACCATTTTTCCCCACGGAATGTACCATGGGATACCACGTGCACCACGGTTTTAATTCCGCTACCACTTTTCTACTCCAACCACCGTGCAACTCTATCCTCCGGATCCGATGATGACCATCGATGCATTTTAACTTTATTTTCAATCTTTTGGATTAACTTACACGTACACATTCCGCTGATCCTTTTTTTTTTAATCAACACACAACTTTATGGAACGGACTTTTTACCGACCATAGATTTTGCCGACCCAGGTTCATGACCGTCAATATTCGCACCGTGTTAAATATCTCCATATGCCTTATCTTCCGTGCATCTTCACAGAGCGGATATATTATAAGCCATCGATCTTCACCTTCTCATTCTATACCATTGGATCATGTGATGATTTCATTGTTTATGCACCCTTTTATCATACATTCACACTATTATATTTAGCCAAAGTTCAAGCAACCATTATTTCTCTTTACCATGCTTCCTTCAACACTCTGCTAGTTAGAGGTTGTTAACAACTGGCTCCATCTGGGGATGATATCCTCCCTGCGAGGTGTTAAAGAACTTGTAGACCAGGTGCCTGTCTTTAATCTTTTCATGATAAGTTCCAAAAAACTTGTCTTTCTTGTTGATATATTTAATAAAAAGGAATAGCATGCCTCCTGAATCTTAGGGATTTCACTGCGAGCTTCAAAAACATTCGGCTTACCATATGTACTGATTTCTAAAGAAAAATAAATATTTACAGCCTATAATACAGGTTTTACCTTCCTTCTTAGGATAAGTAATGTTTCATAAATCTCCCATTGACAGGGTTACTATCCAGAGAAACCCCATTTGGATATTCCAAAAGAAATACATTTTTTCCTCTGTATCTAGCAATAACATAAGGACCCAGCCACATATGATCAAAATTTCCATGTTTATCTTCTTTAGGAGCATCCCACTTCAGGACCAAGTCATCAATCTGAAACTGTTCTTCTTTCACCTTTCTGTCAAAAGTATTTTTTATTTTTTCCTAATGTAATTGCACCTTATCATAAGCCTTATTCCTTTTCTCTTCCAGCTCAATAATCCGATTTGTCCTCCTTTGCATGTGATTTGGTTCTTCTTTCTACTCTTGGAAATATCTCATAACTGGAACACCTAATGATGCTCGAAAAACAACTTCAGTTCCATACACCAATTGGAAAGGAGACATGCCAATGGCCCTTTTGGTACTAATCCTGTCAGCCCATAAAGCATATTTGAGCTTGGTATGCCATGATCTTTTATTATCTTCCAATGACTTCCTGATGATCCTTACTAAACTTTTATTTTAAGATTCAGCTAACCCATTTCCTTGCATATAATAGGCAGTCGAGCGATTGAGACTTATATGATATTTGTGACAGAAATCAATCATTTTCTTGGATTTAAAAGCAGTTGCATTTTCTGTTACTATTCTTTTGGGGCATCCAAATCTAGCCAATATGTTTTCCTCAAGAAAATCCATGATTACAGTTTCAGTAGCTTTCCTAGTGGGAATTGCCTCAATCCATTTTGTAAAATAATCCATAGCTGTCAAAATCCATTTGTGTTGTCCTGATGAATTGGTATTTATTTCACCAATGAAATCCAAACCCCACTGTTGGAAAGGAGCTTCTATTATTATTGGATTTAAAGGGAGAGGAAGTACCTTTCTTTTACCATAAAAAATTTGACACTGATGACACATGATGGTTTCTTTATATACATCTTAAAATAATGTTGGCCAATAGTAGCCTGCTCTTAGAATTTTATTTACAGTTACCTTCCAAGAATGATGCCTTCCACAATATCCTTTATGAAATTCTTTGACTGTATGTTTAGCTTCATTTTCCAAAAGACAATTTAGTAACACACCTCCGGGGTCCTTCCAATAAAGATATTGATTTATAATACAAAATTTGGCAGCTTTCAATTTTATCGACCTTTCCCTTGACTTACTCAATCCTACTGGTGCTTGTAAATTTCGAAGGACATAAACAATATCATAGTACCATGGAGATGCCACAAAATCAATCATTACTTCCACCTCTGTATCCAATTGATTAAACTAGCGGGATAAGGAATTTATTTATAAAGATTCACAATTTGAATTTGTCATCATTTTCGCTAATCCTTATCCCTTAACCAGCTTAGTAGTCTTTATCTCTATGTCGTACTCCAGTAGTGTAGCTATCCATTTTGTCCTTCTACCTTTTGGATCAGGCTATGTTAAAATTCCTTTCATTGCAGCAGTTGGAACATGTGTGATTATATGTGAGTGTAGAATATATACTCTGAAATCTTTCAATGCCTGGAATAAAGCATATGCCTGTTTCTCCATGATGTAATATTTCAATTCTCCATCCCTCAACATATTGTTGAAAAACGCTATGGGCTGCTCCAAGTTCTCATCATTCTTTTGCAAAAAAACCATTGCAATGGTATACTCTGAAGCATACGAAAATACTAAAAAATATTTGGTAAAATTTGGACTCGCCAACATAGGAGCATCTGAGATTGCTTGTTTGATTTCCAAAAATGACTTCCTAGCTTCTGCATTCCATTTTATTTCATGACCTTTTCTCACCATATTTGTAATATTCATTAAGATCTCAGCAAAACTAGGCACAAACCTTCTTAAAAAATTCACCTGTCCCAAAAATTATTGTATTTCCTTTTTACTCCTGGGTTCTCCTACCTTTAAAATTGCACTTACATTTTCAGGATCAATTTTTATTCCGTCTTTAGATATTATATGGCCCAACAATTTTCCTTCTTCCAATGCAAAATTGGACTTCTTTGGGTTCAATGATATGCCAAATTTCCTGCACTTCATGAAATTTTTCTCTAGATGATGAATGTGTTCTTTGTCATATTTTGAATAGACTGTGATGTCATCCATGTAAATTACCACAAAATTCCCAATTTCTCCCGCAAAAGCAATGTCCATGGCTAGCTGGAAAGTAGCTCCTGCATTCATTAAGCCAAAAGGAATTTTTGCATACATAAAGGTGCCCCAAGGTGTAGTAAATGTAGTTTTTTCTTGATCTTCAGGTAATACTTTGATCTAATTGTAACCAAAAAAACCGTCCAACATCGAGATTCTCTCAGCTCCAACCACCTTCTGCAATATATGATCCATCTTCGGCAAGGGATAATTGTCCTTCATAGAAACTTTATTTAAATTTCGGAAATCTATACATAGTCTTATTTCTCCGTTCTTTTTTCTAATAGGAACCAAATTTGCAACCCACTTCGAAAATCTTAGAGTTACAATGATTTTGGCATCAAATAATTTTTTAATTTCCTTCTTAATAATGGGAAGCAATTTAGGATTTATCCTTCTAAGTTTCTGCTTGAAAGCTTTTTCCCCAGGTTTTATAGGAATAGTATGTTTTATTATAGATGTATCATACTCCTTAAGATCTTCATAACTCCAAGAAAATAAATCCGTATACTTCTTCATTAAATTCACATATTCCTCTTTTTCTTTTATAGGCAAATTTTTGGATAGTTTTATAATCTTAGGATTCTCCTCAGTACCAATATTCTTATCTTCAACAACATTCTCAACAGGCTTCACTTTAGGATTCTTAGCAACATCATTCTGATCAAAAATATTTTCTAGAGGAATCAAACCTCTTGGTATAAAATTATTTTTTAACTGAATAATATCTTTTCCTCCTAAGGTTCCCTTTAATTTTTCAGCAACATCCTTTTCTTCTTCGGGTTCTTCATCATCCTGAAAGCCCTCACCATTGTCATTTTTGGTATCAATATGAGTATTTATAAATTATCCTGATAGTTCTAAGAACCTTCTGATCTACATGTCATCTTCAAATACCTGCCGCTATTTAGAATTATAGGGAATAGATGGTCTGTTCACAATGTCCACTTGATATTCTTTCTGACCAGCAATAGGGGTTTTAAATTTTCCAGTAGCTACTGCCAAAGAATATGCTACAGTATTTTCATGTCTAGAAACCACCTGAATTGTATGCTCTGTAAAAAAGTTACCAATCATATCCCATACTTCATTTCTATAAGCCCTCATTCGGGGATGCCTAGTTTGATAACTATCATTCACTTGGTTTATCACTAATTCTGAATCCCCTAAAACCTTTATCTTTTGTGCTCCCAAATATTTCAAAGCATGCAACCCCAGTAATAAAGCTTCATATTCAGCTACATTATTCGTGCATTCAAATGTTAATTTATATGATAAAGCTTTAAAATCCCTGATAGGAGAAATTATATACACACCAACTCCAACACCTATTTTTGCCACAGATCCATCAAAGTACATAGTCCACAAACCTTCTCTTTTTTGTTTTGCCTCCAAAGCATCTTGTTCCATCACTTCTTCTTTTTTTTTTTCCTCAGGTTTCATTTGCAATGTAGCTTCTAGATCATATGGGACAGTATCATTAAAGAAAATGGAAGACCCCAAATCAGTATCAAGAGCATATATATGATGAACTTCAATCTTATCTTGACTGCTCACTAAATAAGGAGTTCTTTTTTCACTATACAACCTCTTACTTCCATCTTGAAAAGGAATAGTAGCATATGACATATCCATTTGTAAACTACCCTTCAACTTTGAAGTCCAAGATCTCGACAACAATACTCCAAACTTGGGTGGGATATTTGCTACTACCACATCCATTACTATGGTCTTAGATGGTAATTTATTCATAGTTACTACCATATCTTTAATCAAACCAAGATATTTTACTCTTTTGGAATCAAAAGAATACAAATCTTTATAGGGTCTTGTCACTTCCAATCCCAAAATTTCAACTACTCCCTTTGGCATTAAATTATGTGATGCACCTGAATCTAGCATAGCATTATGGACCACCATATCATGCACATTCACGCTCAAATAAAAAGGAGGTACTTCTTCATTTTCTAAATTTTCAACTTTCGACCCAAATGAAATAGTAGGATTATCATCATTCAATTCCAAAATATCAGATTGCAATTCTCCTTGACCTTTGACCATTTTTTTTATGGTATTTCTATATTCATTGTTCCTCAACAACTCATTAAATGGAACAGAAATTTTAACTTTGAAAGATCATTTTGCAAATTGAAACTAGAATTAACTCTTTCTACGTCAACTAGGGTTACTTGCTTCATTCCTTTGTTTTTTTGTATCTCATTCTCAATTTCTTTGTTTACAATAGACTCTTTTTACATTTCTTTTCCCCTTTCTATAATTAGAGAGCTAGTGGAAGGCTGATTTGGATTTGCCTTCCCTTTATTTATAAAGACTTCTCTGTTTCTCAACCTGATCTTCCTCTATACATCATCCATAGCATGCAAATAACCTCTTTGATACTGTTCTGTCTCCCTTTCAAATTCTTCATTCCCATCTTCCTGTTCAAACATATTATGTTCTTCTTTAGTAAGATATATCTTTGAATCTAGTTCCCCAAAAAGATGAATTTCATTTTCAATAGGGTCTTCTTCATCAGCGACATAATTCTCAGGAAACGGTGGTCAAATTTGCTGTTCTTCCTGATTTCTTGGGTTTCTCATGTCTCTCTGCCTATTTTGTGGAAGAATAGGAGGATTTGGTCTCCTAAAATTAGGATTCCTGATTTGAGGATCGACTTGTTCTCTATTGAACACCCTATTATCCATAGTCAATTTGTCCATCAACTTCTCCATCGTCTTCAACATCATTTCAAATTTTATATCAGTGGTAGAAGAAGAAGTAGAAGGAAAATTTTCTTCCTTTTTCCTCCTATCAATATCTTTGTGTTTCATTTTTCCACTTGCCATCATATTCGCTTCCACTTCTAAAGCATTTGAAAACATTGCAGCAAGAGTTGTTGATTTTCTTTCTCTTAATGAAAATGCAAAGTCATTATCAAAGGCTCCAACATAATGTAGTTTAGTAGTTCCTGTAGAAGGTTTTATGTCTTCTGGAATAGAATTATAAAACCTCATAAACCTGCTTGAAAATTCATGAACAGATTCAAAAACCCCCTTTTTGAGACTATTATACTGAGACAAGAGCTATAAAGGATTATGTTTGTCATCCCATTTGTCTAGGAATGCATTCTGGAAAGCTTGGAATTTCAACATAGATCCATCTGGAAAGTATTTAAACCATTTCTTTGCCTCTCTTGATAAACTTTGAGAAAATAACCACATTTTAACATCTACATAATCAACTTCTTCCAAGTCAACAAAATCTTCAAACTTAGCCATATGTTGCTTTGCGGTTATGTCACCTTCTCCATCAAATAAGGAAATTATTTGGGAGTAATTTTGAGGAAGGTCAAGTAATAAAGTAGGCAAACGCAAGGGAGCAAATCTGGCTGCCATTGGTCTAGGTGGTTCCAAAGGAACTGAAGGCTTTTGAGTGTTTTGAATAGCAAATGTTTTGACCGGTGCAGACTATTGTAACTCTCTCCAAAGGGAATATAGCAAATAAGATTCTAATCTACGAGAATTAAATTCAGTATTCTTAAGATCAGATTCAGACTTAGTTTTCGACAAACTCCTTTCAACATTAACTTCCCATTCTGGATCAAATATATTAGGAAAATATTGAGAAGATGACGCACCAAACAAAGGAATATCTATTTCTTGTTTATCCTTTTTCTTAAATAACCTTTCTGGATCTTCCAAATTCTTTAAAATTTCAGTATCAGAATTACCTCGTGTGTGTCTCCTCAAAGCCAGAATGACCTTTTAAAATTTGAAAATTTTTACAATGGAATCGCCAGGGAAAATATACAACCTTTTCTACTGACAAAAATTCTTGTTTTCCCATAGAAATCTTTTCTTGGTCTTCAAACTCTGTCGTTCTTCCCAGGGCAGATTTGCACTTTCTTCCACGGCAATGGCACCAATTTGTTAACACTCAGAATGTACATAGGTTGCAAAGGTAAATTCCAAAGGTAACAGCCAAAACCACTTCAGAAAGAAACTGGCTTTCCTTTCCAGAGAGGGATCTCTCGAATATAAATTTAACAAGGCCAGATATAAAATCAACACTCGAAAATCATATAGATGGTTGAAAAGATACACATAATCATTTGGAAATGGAGTCACATATACATAAAGGTATCACAAAATCACATGCATGAGATTTTATCAAAGGCGAGGTAACCACTTAATTACAGTCATTCATTTAGTTCAGGTGGAAAGGAAGAAATAATGAACAGTCCATCAATATAGAGCATCAGAAGATGAGTTCCATATCAATTTTAGCAGAAACATTTATAAAATATCTGAAGCAATAGTCAGAGCATAACAAGTATGAATTCCAACCATTCGACACTAAGCTTCAGATACGAGGAAAAAAAAATGGAATGTAACACTAGAAAAACGATCATAAAGGGAAGAAAGTATAGACTGTAATGTAAATAGCACAAGAATCTCTGAAAAATCACACGCATTCAACTTTGTTATTTCAAAAATTATATGTCTTCAAAAAACATTCATCAACAAATGGGTTCCAACCCCCATTACATAAAGTAAATGCAAATATATACATAAATGATTTCTTCTCCCACGAAGATTTAATAACTGAATAACCTGCTTAATCAAATTATTTGTAACTATATTCCTAACAACTAGGAATAAACTACTTGCTTTGATCCTGACAGATCATTTAATTAAAATCAACTCGGTAACAACAAGGCCCGAACAAGCAGCTCCATAGCGCGCAACACCTGTTTTTACGGATGAAGAATATACTTTGTTTTACCAAATATTTCCATGGCTCTCCATTGTTCCACGCTTGGGATATCGTACTCAATCATTTCATGAATAAACACTTGCAGATCCATATAGGCTTCATAATACATAGTAGGCAACCCTCCTCTGATGATTAGAAATTTCTGCAATATCTCGAAGTCTTCTATTAACTTATCCACGATGACCTTTCTCGTCATCCCCATTACCAAATAATCAAATTTAGAGTGATCCATACGGCTTTGCACTAGCAGGATGTGATAATTTTCTTGAGAAAGAAGCCGCCCTTCTTCCTCCCAGAAAGAAGGAAGGCCATCTTCAAACAATTCTTTAAAAGCATGCCTGAAATCATTAATACGTGAGGTCATCTCATCAGCCTTATCTTGTACTGTCTTCATAAGATGATGTTTATGAATAAACCTTTTTGACCACAGTACCATTGCCACTCTATCTTTGATTCCTATATCTTGTAATTTTTTATAAGTTAATGAATTTAAGAAATTCAATGCATTATGAGCTATGCCTAGGGGCTTCCTCTCCATGGTCTCATTTACCAGTTTCAATCTTTGATTGGCTAAATTAACCAATGTACTTTGATCATCAATGAAATTCAAATAATGCCTAAACTTAGTAATTTCCACAGACAACATATCCCAGATTATGTGTTTAGCTCCTTGGAGAGGACCCTTTCCTGTATTCCTTTCTTTTAATTCATTAAGCTTCTTTTGTAACTGACGTTTATCCTGTAATATCTTATTCTTGCTTTCAGTCATTTTGGTTAGCTCAGATTTGATTTTCTCATTTTCTTCTTTTAACTCTCTTATCTCTACATCCTTCAAGCTGGCCTGGGACATGGGCACTAGTAAATCATCAACAAAAAAATCACTTAAAGGATTTTCAATATTTACAATAGTCAAATCTTCATCAGTGGGAGTCTGGCTCATTAGTTCTTCCATAATCTCTTTTTCCTCATTTTGGTATTTTTTTAGCTGTGAAATTTGTGCTATTAACTCATTTCGCTCGATTTCCCATTTGTTCTTTTCTTCATGCAATTTCATAGTCTTACCTTTGTACTCCATCATATCCTGATGAATCTTATCATTCTCCTCCTGCAATGCTAACAACTCTGATGATTGAACATGTTCTGAATTCAGGATTTTCAACCTCTTCTTTAGTACCTGGAGGGCATTATCTTTTTCTTCTAAAGTCTTCTGATGGCCTGGGTGTTCCCTGTTTCATCCCCTGAGCTTATGATATCTGCTTGCAATTTCTTTATTTGAATAGAATTAGCCTTGTTCTCAACCTTCTCATGTTTTAATTGGACCTCTAATTTGTCAACCAAAACTTGCAACTTGTTAATTTTTACCATAGCATGCAATAAATCTAAATAAATAATATCTCATGTTTGTTTATACAACTGTATTTTATCGGGTACACTGATTTTGTCTAATCTCACTTCCATTTCGGCCACTTTCTTATCACTAAACATAGCTAATTTTAAAGTATTTCTTTCTACGTCCTGACTAGAAATCAAGGAAGTCTTTGGATTATTCAGACTTCTCACTCATGGGAGTAGATTTTTGATTTCTTCTAGGGACTATCTCTACTTTTCTACATAGCTGGCCATGAATTCTTCTTTAGATTTAAAAACGGAACCTGATTCTGCATTGTTTACACTTTCAAAAGAAAATTGATTCACCTGCACAGATTTCTTAGGAATCAAAGAAACCCTTTTCAACTCATCCGAAACTACTTCACTTGAAATTTTATCATCTTGAGATGTTTTGGTCTTCTTATGTGAACTGTATTCATCTATTTCCATACTTTCAATCTCAAAAAACCTTCTTTTAATCAAAATATTAGAACTGGAATTTGAGACACTGCAACTGATCCACTACTTGTATTCTCATCGGATCCTGGAATTTCCACAAAGTAAAACAAATTGGTTGCTTCCTTCAAACCTTCAACAACCTGGTGATCAAATGGTTTATTTTTATTTGCTTTCTTTCTTAGAGAGATTATATGATAAGGATCATAATTGACCCTTTGTTCCCTTTGAAAATCCATGCTTTCCAATCATTTCTCTACTAACACCAGTGCACCCTTGTTTTTAAACATAAAGGAACCAACTCTAAGAGGGAACTTGATATTGGAGGATTTTTTAAAAGCCCCGAAATGTTCCTCTTCTGCATGTAATCTCTTTCTCATGTATTCCAATGCAAAGATCCTAGGGGTAATAAAAGCAGGCAGCCTGTAAGGCTCTCCAGTGAAACCGTATATTCTCAAAACTGTAAAGTCTTTATACAAGAACCAATCTCCAATCCTATCATCAAGTGAAGATTGCATCATACTCTTCATTTCTTCCAACACTCTGGGTAATACTTCATCAAACGACAACTTATATATTTCTGACATAATGGAGTTTACAAATTCGAACATATTGATTTGGTTAGGAAAATTTGAAGAGAATATAGTACTTAAGAATTGCAATTCAGTTACATTCGAAGATAATAACATGTTCAGCAAATATGATTGATACTTGAAAAATCTAACTTTTGAAAACTCGACCAATTGGATATGGATAGCTTCTGCTAGATATTCGTCCAAACTGAAAACATGGACCGGCTAGGACTCAAACCCAAGACTAATTGGACTCATTTTCAATAAGAAACCCAAGACAAATTCACTAACATGACAATCATCATCTAGACCGAAAACCTGACAGACCAAAGACACAACCAATTGAACCTCCTCCTTGAAGATGTGAATACGATATGGTAAAAAGATACCTTCTAGTGACTGGCCATCATTAAGAATGCTAGACAAGAATTTACATCGAACTTCAGTTTTACAACTTATGTACACTTCAGCCAAAACATAATCGTTTACAGACTCATGACTATCAGGGTAATTATCGGGCAAATTCAGGAATCCATGGATAGCTCTTGCATCCATTCTACACAATATCCGAGATGTGGAACAGCTCATAATGAATCTCTCAGAAGATGAATAATTACTTGCACACCACTCGATGAATTCATGAAAGTGTAGGGTCTGCTCAATGGAAAAATAATACAGAAATGAATTACAGGCATTTAAAATGTCATTTCCTTGCGAATTATATCGCCACAATATTTCTTTAATAACCGATACATTTCCCATAACCAGGAATGGGTCATATACGCCTCTATCTCTATCAACCAAGAATTCTTCTCTTTCATCCAGAATATGGATAAGACCTTCTAACCCTTTGTCCTTCTCCATAATAGAAAAACAATGGTAATTCTGTGGATAAAGCTTGATTATTTGAGACTTACCTATGACTGTAATTGCATATACCTGAAGTTGACTGTGAAAGGGTGGTGGGAGGTCCTTTTCCTTTGTCCCGGCATGTATAATAAAAAATGATTCTTCAAATAAGTCAACTTCACCTTATATAGGAGTCCATTCTGGAGACTCCCTTTAGTGGTTTTGCTTAAACCATTTTTCCCCGCGAAATGTACCACGAGCTGCCACATGCACCACGGTTTTAATTCCACTACTGCTTTTCTACTCCAACTGTCGTGTAACTCTATCCTCTGGATCCAATGATGACCATCGATGCATTTTCACTTTATTTTCAAGCCGTTGGATTAAATTACACGTACACATTCCACTAATCCTTTTTGTTTTAATCAATGCACAACTTTATGGAGCGGACTTTTTACCGACCTAGTTTCATGACTGTCGATCTTCACACCGTGTTAAATATCTCTATATGCCTTATCTTCCATGCATCTTCATAGATCAGATATATTATAAGCTATCGATCTTCACCTCCTCATTCTATACCATTGGATCATGTGATGATTTCATTGTTTATGCGCCCTTTTATCATACATTCACACTATTATATTTAACCAAAGTTCAAGCAACCATCATTTCTCTTTACCATGCTTCCTTCGACACTCTGCTAGTTAGAGGTTGTTAACACTCTCTCTCTATATATATATATCCATCCATCTATGCATATAAATACCTAACCCTCTCTCTCTCTCTCTCTATCTATCTAAATCCTTAAACCCCCATCTGTCTTCATCTATCTCTCTCTAAACACCTAACAACTTATATCAATCCTTCTCTCTCTCTCTCTCTCTCTCTCTCTCTCTCTCTCTCTCTCTCTCTCCATAAACCCCTAACCCGTAATTTCTCTCTCTCTCTCTAAACCTATAAACCCTAATTTAAATATCTCTCTCTCTCTATCACACTAGACCCTAACCCATAAACAATCTCTCTAAATTTCTAACCATGAATGTCTCTTTTTCTTTGTCTGTATTTCTAAATTACTAACTCCCCAATCTCTCTCTATCAATATAAATACATAAACCCCATTCTCTCTCTAAACCCCTATGTTCCAATCTATCTATCTCTCTAAAAACCCATAACCCCCATTCTCTCTCTCTCTCTCTCTCTCTCTCTCTCTCTCTCTCTCTTAACACCTAACCCCAAATATCCCCACCCCCCTCTCTTTAACTCTCCCTCTCTCTCTCCCTAATAAACTCTTACAACCTGATATCCCTCCCTCTCTCTATATTAATCCTTAGCACTCGATGACTTTATCTCTTTCTCTCTCTATCTCTCTCACTAAACCCCTAAACCCCAATCTCTCCTTATGTATCTCTCTAAAACTCATACCTACATTCTCTCTCTCTCTCTCTCTCTCTCTCTCGCTCTCTATAAAAAATTGACCCCCAAACTATCTCTTTCTACTTTTCTCTCTCTAAAACCCTAACCAACAATCTCTCTCTCTACACCCTTAACCTTCAATCACATTATTTCTTTAAAACCCTAGCCCCAAATCTCTCTCTCTCTCTCTCTCTATCTATACCTAATGTTAACACTAAAAAGTGTTCACCTAGCTCTCTATGGTCTATAGCATATACATACATCATTTTCCTACTATATTTCCCTTACTTTGACCTTCACAATTGTATTTCCACCGAAAAAGGTCCAAAACATCATTATTTACTATGGTTTACCTTCACCCTCTCCCAAAAAGGGTCAAAAACCATAAAAAGGGTTCCAAAACCCTAAAAAAGAGATAAGGTCAAAATACCATGGGTTACCACCTTCAGTAAAAAAAAACTTACGACCTTACTATAAATATATTGTGAAGGGCTCTCCCAAAATTACCCTTTTTCACATTTTCATTTGTGAGTACGTGGTGACATTTTTTGCTCTCAAGTAATAACATATTCCTTTGACAACTTCCCAGTTGCCATACCATCCCCATGATGTACATTGAGACATCCTCTGTACCCATCCTGGATCCATTCCCCATTTGATAACTGTCCATGGGGAAAACTGGACAACCAACCCGTGGAGTTGCAAAACCATTTTCAAGGACGGCTACGGTGGCCCATTCTAAAGGAAAAAGTGGTATGTTTTTATTGATTTGCATTAATTTAGTTTAGCCAATATATGATAAAATGATAAAAAAATATTTTATTTCAGTTGTTATTTCTTTATGTTTATGTTTTCCATTGGACTCTTCCTAACGGTCTGATTGAGCTAAGTTTGGTGCTTCTGCATGTAGTTGGGGATAAATCCCCACTACAATTGTGCTGACTCCCATCCAACCTATTAAGATGATATCACACCCACTGTTGGTCGCTGGGCAGATCCAGGTTTACTATAATGTACCAACAACACCCCTAGCTCACTGGCCCTTTCGGAAATAGACCGCGGAGTAGCCTAAAGTCTCACCCGAAGTGATCCTAATGAATTGGCCAAAGACTCAAGTGTCTTGACTAGGTTCTGTCGCATCCTATGTGCATCTCGCAGCTCTTCTTAGCCCGCGGGAGCTGTCTCCTCTCTGCGTTGCGCAGTTTCCTCTTACTCACGATGACTCTATCACTTATCGCATCGGCGCGTCCTGGGCAACACGTAAATCTCTCCTCAACCTGCGGTACCGCGCACCACAGTTCCTCTGTTGGTGCGATATCTCCTCCCTGCGATATCCTACCGCCGCGGCTCAATGTACTTAGTGTTACTCATGTTCGACTTACGGGACTCAACATACAAGGCTGCTTTATACTGCGAATCTTAACTGTCTTAAGTGAAACATAGACAAACTCTTATACAAAATACTTAAAGACTTCAACCTGCATTTATCCTTATAATATGTTGTGAACTGAATAACAGATACATACATTTACTGTAAGCAAATTTCATGTAATGAATGATAGATATAACAAGTAAACACAATCACATGAATCAATCACATAACGCTCCGATTTTATGTGGTTCACTTCCAGGGTAGAAGCTACGTCCACAGAACTGTGTTTCTATATTATAACTTGAGAGAGGTACACAGTTCTACTGCACCGCATATGCAGCTAGAGATCTTCTGGGTAAATCCCACACAGCCTGGAGCCCTTCTCTCTTAGATCTCTTCTCTATATTGCCTTCTTACAATATACTCTCACTCTCTCTCTCTCTCTCTGTCAATCCCTGCGGATTGTTACATACGTGCTCAATGAGCTAGCTACTGGTTATAGTAAGATACTATAGACTGAATATAGAACCAGAGCTCAACTCTAGTACAATACAAGGTAACTGTGAGCTAACAGACTCAATGGCTAACTAGCTAACCTTTTACAATACAAAATACATCCCTTTATAGGCTTCCCGAAGGTCTCGCCATTATAACACTGTGGGCCTGTCCCAACAGTAACCCAAAACCCTAACTAGTGACAGTCGGCATATCTATACTTGGGGTAGCCGCTTTTCGTCACACCACTGCTCTCTACAGTCTTCCATGCTTCCCGGTGCTGACCATGGGTACTATGCACCGCTTCCCATCTTTTGTCCTTCGTCTTCAATACCTCGGCCTCGTTGCTCCTTTTCCTTTATGAGGGTAGCTGAGCCCTCCTATCTTCGCCGCTGCCTTCAATGCAATGGTTGAGCTCTCTCTTCTCGGTCGCTCAGGTACTGTCGTCTTTCTTGACTTCTCTGTCCCAACGGTCACGGTTTCCAGCTCTGCTCTGCAGCTAGAAACATGCTACGACGTTGTAGCTTTACCTTATCCCTTCGTCTTCGCCAAACTATCTATCCAACAAAATGGCAGCTTCTCCTGTAACTACGGGACTCTGCTCCAACACCCACCTCTTGGTCCATCAAAGACTCCGCCCATATCCAATCCTGCCTCTCCTCCTCCAAAGAAGGCTGGGGGAAAGGAAACCAAAGAAACGACTGAACCACATCTAGATCCTATGTGTACTTTGTGCAATGTCCAAGGCCATGTGACACAAAAATTTCCTGATTTTCCTATCATTCGTACCCACATGCAAACTATAGATGAAGTTGATGACACTCCAGTGGTCACCATCCTAGATCCATTACTGGTCAACAAAAAGTAATTGTAAACCAACCATCCTTGTGTATTTTGCATCTTGTATGGTCATTACTCTCACCATTACCTAGAATTGCCTTAGTATCGAGCATTCCTTCGTGACCATCAACAACACTCCCATGAGTCCGACGTCACTATCCTGGAGGAGATCCACCCTCCAGTTTCTTCCTTGGACACAACCAACACCATATATACGATATCTACTTCCAGTAGTCCTTTCCCATCTTCAACCGTGGAAGATCCACCTCATCTATCTCGGCAACACTTTCCCAATGACAAAGAGATATTTGAAACTGCCACTAGTTTTACACCATTTCACTTAGACCATGATGTAGAATCAGTTCTTCCCATTGAATGCCAGATTTGGTCACCTCGCCTTGTCGATGATCTTCTCCCCAATACTTTACTATTAGAATAACACCTACTTATGCTTGAACAAACCAATGAGGACTGCCGTGCTTCTCTCCAGATGATTAAAGTAGCCAATACTTGGTCAAAGTTCCATGTTGAGTCGTACGTCCA
Source organism: Pseudotsuga menziesii (assembly GCA_001517045.1). Taxonomy (NCBI): domain Eukaryota; kingdom Viridiplantae; phylum Streptophyta; class Pinopsida; order Pinales; family Pinaceae; genus Pseudotsuga; species Pseudotsuga menziesii. The sequence continues at coordinate 91,813 of LPNX010797657.1, forward strand.
CCCTCGCCCCTTTAGCGAGGGACACCTTGTCCTCATCTATGATCAAGACAACAATAAGTTAGAGAAAGGGAAGTTTGATTCCATGTGGTACATTTCATATGTTGTCCATCAATGTTTTGGCAAGGGGGAATACATCCTTTCTAAATCTGACAGCCACCTCTTGAAGAATCCCTGCAATGGGCTCTACCTCAAGAGTTTTCATGCTTGAAGTCACTCACCATGCCTACCCTTGTAGCATAGTTTTTATTTCCTGTTTTACAACATTTTTTACCACAAGTTGGTGACCCCCTCTAGTAGTTGTTCCATGTCTAGCTGCAGTGAGTCAATTCTAGTAGTCCATTGCATCCTTTTCACGTGAGCGAGTGGATATAACCCCTCCCCTGCGCCGTTTGTATCCCACTGGAGGGTGCAGTCGTACGTCTGCACATGCCCACAGTATGTTGCACATATGATCTAGCTACCACTGTGATATCACACCATCAGCTCCCAAGACCTATCGTGGAGGTTGAGGCCTCTCCATATCTCCCCGGTAGTCCATGCTCAGGAATGCATCTTCCCCTATGAGGATTGGAAGTTGCCACCACTATGCAAAAATCTCTCGGGTGAAGAAATGACCTACTATACTACCTCCCTTCCTACTTTCTTTGAGCCATTTCTTATAGTCACCTTGATTAGTGTACCACCACGTGAATCACACCTTGTACATTGAGCTAGCTCTGTACCCATAAGACTCCATTTTGTATATATTTTCCCCATGCACCAGTGCACTAGGGGCATCATCACTAGCTACTAGTCAGAGTCATCCGGAGTCCATTTGAGACACCGTTCACACCACTAGGTTTGGTTTTCCACCCTCTTTATTTTGACGCTACCATCGTCTCATGCTATCACTATGATTTTTTCGGCCATTTCCTGCAAGTCGCCTCAATTTGTGTGCCATTACATGAATCACCCATTGTATGTATTGGCATGTTCATGAGCCATCCGCTCCATCCATACTGCACCGTTGGCCATATTTTACCACCATCAATTTTCCCACATGGGGGCCCCAATAGTGTTATGCCTTTATTCCCATCAGCCATGTTCACAACATAAACGATTTCCATATATCGAACACTTCCACCTTGCTTGATTGACCATTACAGATTTTATGTTAAGCTCTTTTCTGACTCCTAAAAGAATGAAAATATTTTGGAGCATTCTTGCTTCCTTTCACGCTTGTTAAATTATTTGAAAGGGTGTCTATTTAGCCTCATTTATCTCTTTTTTTAGACTATGTATACTATCATAAGAAAACGACCACCTTGGAAAATTCAAGCCAGGAACGTTTCCCTTCGTGTCCTTTTATGCTTTCTCGGGAATTAAGACTGTACATTAATAAAAAAATAATTATGGTTTGTATTTAATCTCTTTTCCATCCCTCTCATCAAGAAAATATTGTCGAGAAAACTTGGTTTTGTTCATGCTCGTAAAAGTATTTGAACTACCGTCTAGTCAGTATAGGTTTAACCTTTCTGACCTGGTTGGACTACCAATGGTAAAGAAGTATCCCATCCCCTAAAAGTGTGGAAAATCTCTCCTTTGTATAGTTTTATCCTTTTTCAGGCTTAGGACTACATACGAAAAAGAGACCACACTAGAGTCTTCTTCCTGTTTTCAGACTCTCTAAAAATGAAAACACCATCGAGCATTTACTTTCTCGGGCTCGCTAAAAATCGACAAGATCGTGTCATAACGATGTTTTTCGGCACCACCACATATATCACAGTATGGAAGCTTCCCCCCATTAGGTCACCTTTGTTCAGAGTATTCTACAATGAGTCTTCCTTGGATCCACTGGATACCACTATCCTAGTTACCTCCTTCAGTATTTCCTGTTTGCAGTTATCTTCCCAATATTACAACTATGATCCCTCTGCCATGATTTAGTTTCATTTTCTTCCAGGTCAAACCTATTGTTATAATCTGAACAAAGGAAGTTTGATTCCCACGTACTCCCCCTTCCCCTGTTCCCCCATTCAGTTTGTCAGTCCTTTGATTGTTCCACATCATTTCTTATCTCCCTCACGCCTCTAGTCGAGGAAACATTATTTCCTTGATTAGTTGTAGGTCTCCCTCTGTCGACATCAACACATCTATTCCAAAGGATATACCCAGAGGTCCCTATATCCTAGTTTCATCCACCTCATTTATGCGTTCCTTGGACCACTTGATAGGAGTCATTAGTGCCTCTCAGTATAGCTGTGTCTCACATGCCTGACTTCGGCTATATCATCAAACCACTGAGATTCGTACAAGGAATTGGTCCATTCATTATTTGGTCGAAGACCCTGGTTGTCACCTGAATATGGCACATTAGTAATTCTATCTATGGGACCCATACAATCTCATGTCCCTTGTGATTTTCGTTCTATGTTGGTGACATTGTTCAGAAGCTCCGAGTGTTATGCTTCCATGTATCTCCAGTCATTGATGCTGCATATTGTACCACAAAGATTCTTCCTCTTATTCATGGAGTCTATATATATGTACCCTTCCAGATCTCGTAGAGCATCAGTTGTGATGATATTTCATTCCATGAGAATGCCATTGTTCTTATGTATGAGTTATTCATATCAACACTGTATTCGGCCTCCCATTGAGGCCACCATTATGTATCATCATTTGTATATGTATTGATCGGATCCCATGCTTTGAGCTTTGATCACATTATTTATTCTTTTGACATTGTTACGAGCATGGGTATGCCTACCTCATCCATATACATGTCACACACTTGTATCTTGTCCATTTTTTCGAACCCATAATAAAAACAAAAATCCACCGTAGTTTGAACAAGAAAGCTCCACTTCTTCGTGGGTCTCTCTAGTCTCTCCACTGTTGTCACCATTTTTACCATGATCCTATGATATCCATCGATCACACAATGAGCTCTTGCCCTCACACATCAGGGGGGAATATTTTAACACTAAAAAGTGTTCACTTAGATCTCCATGGTCTACACCATATAAATACATCATTTTCCTACCATATTTCCCTTACTTTTGACCTTCACAATTGTGTTTCAACCAAAAAAGTTCCAAAATATCATTATTTACTATGGTTTACCTTCACTCTCTCCCAAAAAGGGTCAAAAACCCTAAAAACGGTTCCAAAAGCCTAAAAAGAGATAAGTTCAAAAAACCACAACAAAATACCATGGGTCAAAAAATACCATGGGTTACCACCTTGGGTCAAAAAACTGTAGGACCTTACTATAAATACGTTGTGAAGGGCTCTCCCAAAATACCTTTTTTCATATTTTAATTTGTGAGTACGCTGTGACATTTTTTCTCGTAGGTATTCACATACTCCTTTTCCATCTTTCTCGTTACCATACCATTCCCACTATATACGTTAAGACATCCTCCGTACCCATCCTAGATCCATTCCCCATTTGACAACTGTCCATCGATACATTTGGAGAACCAACCCATGGAGCTGTGGAACCATTTTCAAGGATGACTATGGTGGCCCATTCTAAAGGAAAATAGGTATATTTTTATTGATTTGCATTAATTTAGTTTTGCCAATATATGATAAAATGATAATAAAAAAATTTATTTCAATTGTTAGTTTAATTTATGTTTATTTTTACCCTTGGACTCTTCCTAACGCTCCGATTCAGCTAAGGTTGGTGCTTTTTCACAAAGATGGGGAGAAATCCCCACTACACCTAACCAGCAATATATCTATCTCTCTCTCTCTCTCTCTCTCTCTCTCTCTCTCTCTCTATATATANATGTTTCTCTTTATAAACCCATAACTCCCAATCTCTATATTTTTATTTCTTTCTCTCTCTCCCTCTAAACTGCTAACCTCAAATCTCTCTCTCTCTTTAATTCCCTAACCCCTAGTATATCTATCTCTCTCGATTTATTTATTAAAACCCTAACCCATTATCTCTCTCTCTATCTAAATCCATAACCTTGAATGTATATCTCTCTAAACCCATAATTCCCAATCTATGTCTTTCTATTTCTCTCCATTTAATCCCCTAAGCCTGAATTTCCCTCTCTAATCACCTAACCTACAATTTCTATCTATCTCAAACCTCCCTCTCTCTAAACCTATAACCTTCAATGTATCTTTTATCTCTCCCCCCTCTTTGTCTAAACCCCTATATCCAAATCTCTCTCTCTCTCTCTCTTTAAACCCCTAACCACCAATATCTCTCTCTCTCTTAACCCATAACCCCAAATATCCCCACCCTGTCTCTCTCTATCTCTCCCTCTCTCCCTAATAAACCCTTAGAACCCAATCTCTCTCTCTCTCTCTCGATTAACCCTTAGCACCCAATGGCTTTATCTCTTTCTCTCTCTTTCTCTCACTAAACCCTAAACCACAATCCCTCCATATGTATCTCTCTCTCTCTCTCTCTCTATAAGAAATTGACCCCCAAACTATCTCTTTCTACATTTCTCTCTCTAAAACCCTGACCAACAATATCTCTCTCTCTCTCTCTCTCTCTCTCTCTATCTATCTATCTAGAACTATAAACCCTCAACACTAATCTCTCTCTCTTTCAACCCCTATCCCCCAATATCTCTCTCCCTCTCTCTCTTTAAAAACCTAATTCAATCTATCTTTCTCTAATCCTCTAACCCCTAATATCCCTCTATATCTCTCTCTTTATTTCTATCTAAACCCATAACCATCAATATATGTCTTCATAAACCCTTCTCTCTCTTTGTTTCTCTCTCTCTCTCTCTCTCTCTCTCTCTCTCTCTCTCTCTCTCTCTCTCAAACCTGAACCCCCAATCCCTCTCTCTATTTCTAAACCCATAGTCTCCAATCTGTTTCCCTCACTAAACCCCTAGCATCCAATATCTATCTTTTGGTTTCTTTCTCTATCTCCCTCTAAACTGCTAACCTCAAATCTCTCTCTCTCTCTCTCTCTCTCTCTCTCTCTAAGCCCATAATCCCTACTCTCTCTCTATCTATCTAAACCTCTAACCCAAAATATGTCTCTCTCGATCTGTCTCTATCTATTTGTCTCTCTTTTTATAAACACCTAAAAAAAATATTTCTCTCACTAAACCTATTACCGATATTCTATGTCTCATCTAAAATCCTAACCCTATATCAATCTCTCTCTCACTTTCTCTTTCTCTCTCTAAATTCCTAACTTTCCTCTCTTTCTCTCTATCTATATAAACACTTAACTCACCCACCTCTCTCTCTCTCTCTCTCTCTCTCTCTCTCTCTCTTTAAACAACTAGATCCCCAATCTCTCTCTCTCTCTCTCTCTCTAAACAAGTAACCCCCAATCTATATCTATCTAAACCCATAAGCTCAAATGTATGTCCCTCCCTCTCTAAACCCATAATTCCCAATATTTATTTCTCTAAATCCATAACCTCCAATGTGTATATCTCTCTTCATAAACCCATAACCCCCAATCTCTCTCTCTCTCTAAGCCGATGTCCCCAATCTCTCTTTCTTTTCATTAAATTTCTCACCTCCATTCTCTATCTCTAACTCTTAACTCCTAACCTTAAATCTCTCTCTTTCTATTGTTGCACCTAGAAATATCACATTGCTTCTAATCCTTAAGGAGAATTTCACATTTCCTTTCAACCTCCCAGCAAGCTTGGCTTGAGTCACCTTGGTCACTTTTTTCCCATACCTAGAAGGGACAACGCCTTCATGTTTTTTACACAGAGAATTGGTGATTCTTGTCTCAATGGACCCATAAGCATCGTTGTCTCCTTTCTTTGGAAAAAACCCTAGAGTGATGCCTTTGTCAGTTTTTCTAAGAGCGTCGGTGGTCAAACAATGAGAAAAAAGAAGTTTCTAGAAGCATCCATGCGGAAGCCTCCTTGGGGTTAGTTCCTATATGCTTGGTAGAGGTGGCATTTGCATCCCTCACCTATAGGGATACCATTCTATCATTTTTCCAAGTCATCTCTTGAGTTTTAGTCCTATAAATGAAGCCTTCATGAGGAGAGTGGGAGAGGCCATAAAAAGCACCCTTATGTTGTTAGTTTGAAGTCTGAATCAGAGACAAAGTAGAGTTAGTTTATAGTTGGAGAGGTCTTCATAGCTATCAGAGGATTGTAGACATTCTTGTTGAGATCGAAGCCATCGACATCAAGGATTTTGGTTGTACTTCTTTCTCATCCATAATTAATAAAAAGACATTTCCCTTTCCTATATTTGATCTATTCATTTTAATCAGATATTATTAGATTCCTTGATCATTAATATGGATGATCAATCTATCATGATGCTTTCATCCTGTTTGCTTGTCTTTTGATTTATCTTGCAGGTACTGACCCGTTGGAAGAAGTTTTGGAGAAAAGACAAAGACATATAAGGTTGAGGTATATTGTATTTCATGTTAGTTAATTTGATTGTTTAAGGGAAGGATATGTTGCTATGTTTTTTTGTCTGTATTTGTGATTTACTTTACAGAGGAACAAGAAGTGTCCGCACTGATCGAGAATTCCTAACAAAAAAATCGGCGACTCTACTAGGGACGCATTAATCTAGTCAGATTTGGGGAAGATCCAGTCAGATCTGGTGCAGATCCAGTCAGACCTACAAACTTCGGTAACCATTCCATATATGAAGGTTGTTCTCTCTCCTTTCAGTTATTTCAGTTAACTAGGTAATCCATCTATCTTATGTTTCTGATTTTTGCCTCTTTTCTTAGTAGTTTTTACCCTGTTTAGTTCGATTCAGTATTTTCTAGTTTCTCCTGTAGGATTTTAATTTTTTCAGTCTATTTTTTGAGCAATTCCTTTCTCTTTGGTTGACAAAGCATTGATCCCTCATAGGGATCCTTTTCCCTATTTTCTCAAAGCATCTACAACGCCTTCTTCCTCAACTGATAGAGCGTCGATGGTGCCTGTGTGTAGAAAGATAAAAGTGTCAATTCATCTTAGGACGCCCTAGTGCAGTGCCCCTCAACACCCTGAGGTAGGCCTTCAAACTTCCTGTTTAAGAAATTTTTGTTCAAATTTTTAAACTGCCTTATTCTCTGAATATTTTTAGTGTGGTTTGCTTGTGTGTTTGATGTCTTAGATTGTTGGTTTTTGAGAGTCTGATTTTATGTTTGAGCTTAGATCCAAAAATTTCATTTTCTTCATTGTTATAAATGAAAGTGGAAACATAGTTCAGTTTTGGTGTTTTAGTAAAGTATCTGAAAAATTTTCTTTTGAAAAGAAATCCTATAGCCTCTTCCTAGAAGATTAGTTTCTTTTAAAGAAAAACTACTTTGTGTGCCTCATATTTTCAAGAAAAATACAAAAAGAATCATATTATTTTCCTCTTGTTTATGCTTGCAATTTTTTTTTATTTCTATTTGCCTGTGTAATTCAGAAAAATAGGTCTTTTTGACATTGTAGCAAAAGTTAATTTTACATGCACGTTAGAGGCTTAGTTTTCTTTCTTTCCTTTTCAGAAACTTTAAGGTGCTTTCTTGAAAGAGTTTTTTGTGTTTGAAAGAAATTTCTTTACATTCTTTATTGGATCTTGTTTTTATTGTTAAAAACAACTTTCTTTTGGTATATTGTTGAAAAGAAAAGAAAAAGGTTTCTTCCTTACCCTAGTTAGTTCTCATCGAAGTCAAAAAGTGTATTTGCATTTCGATTAATTTGCATTATTTGAAGATAACACCTCACAAACATTCACCTAATTGTATAGATAAAATTAATGGTAGCTTTAGGTCTAAAATTGTATAGAAATTTGAGTAATAGGTTAGTGATGTGTTTAGGCATCGTAAAATGTAGGAGCTATCATTATTTGTCTGCACTACAACTCGGGACTCGCTTGGTTATTTCACGTACCATTGATATATTGAATGGAATTTCACGTATCCTTGAGGTATATAGAAAGGTACTTCACATACTCAATTGTATATCAGAAGGCCCCTTGTGAACGGTTGTGCATTAGACAACACTACTACAAATTTGAGCTCCTAAGTACCTTGCATATATCGGGAGACCCCACTAGGATACCCTGACCATCTGAGAAAAACCCTTTGGTCATCTTGTGTGGAGAAATACACCGAAAACAAAATTTGGGGAGATTACTACACACGTACCCATGAGATATATCGCAAGTTGCACCTACTTGACAATCCTGGTGAGAGACCGGCTATTTTGAACCTGTCCTATCACTTAATTCTGCTTGTTACCTTTAGCTATGTGTAGGTTTTGTTTGTGTGCTCTTCTCCTTTTTTGACCTAGATTAGATAAATTCAGCCACCACCATGGATGAGCAACTTCCGAGATGCCATTCTCATAGATTACATGGTTTACCTCCTGACTATCCTCCTACCATGGAAGGACAAGAAGGGGTAACCATGGAAAAACCATCTTCTGCTAATGTTCCCGTAGGACTCCTACCTTAACTAGTGAAACTAGAGAATATTTCACTGTTTATACAAATCCTTTGGTTGAAATTCCTCTTGCAGCCAATGCTTCTGTGCATTCACTATTGGAAGGCCATGTCGATAGTTCTACTCCACCAAATTATGGTCCGAATTCTCCTTTCTGGAGGACTTCTATGGGCCAAGCTATTTTTGAATTCAGGGTTATTAGACCTTCACCAAGGAACCCTCCTTTGTGAGAAGAGGAACATAGAAGAATTAATGCATCTCTCGATTGGGCTCGTAACTTTTCAGAGAGAGTATAAAGAATCATTCCTCCACCTGTGTCTCGTCATGAATCTATTTCAGCTCATTTACCCCATTTATCATACCCATGGCCTGATGGATATCATTCACTATCTCAAGTGTTAGTTCCTATTGAAGAAGTTCCATTTCAAGGTAATCCAGGCCCAAATGACAATCCTACAATTTCACATCCTAGCCCCGTTACTAGGCCTTCCATACCAGTCATGGTTGGGGGGAAATCCACAAATCACATAATGTCAGCAAATTCTAACGCCTAGGGGAAACCTTGATGCGCATTACGTCATCTGTTAGTGGAATTATTCCTAGTTTAGGATAGGTTTCAACTGTAGCACAACCTGCAATAGTTATTCCTCCTACCAATACCAATGTTGTAAACCCCACATCTAGTTCAGGCCAACCCTTAGGGGTGAAACCTGTCAATAATCCAACTTCTTGGGGATATACCTATCCAATAACTTAGCCACCCATGGCTAATCAAGTTTATCAACAACCACCGCCGGTGGATATTTATCCTGGAATGCCCTACCCTAGGAAATATTTTGTACCTTGGGGACAACCCAATTGGTCCAATGCCCCGTCACATGGAGAAAATTTTGTAAATACTATTGGAGGCTATGGCCTGGAGGACCATTGTGAGGACCTCGAGGACCCGAAGGACCTGGAGGTCCTGGAGGACCTGGTGGAACATTTTGAGGACCACAACCCAAATGCTCACCACCCCCACTTGGAGGTGGAAAACCACCTCCTAGAGGACCACCACCACCACCACCTTCTGGAGGATCACCACCACCACTTTCTGGAGGGCCCCCTCCCTTGGGTGGCCCACCTCCCCTTGGAAGTTCCTAAAATCAAAAACCTTTTCAACAAGCTTCAGGGGCATCATCGATACCCATCTATCAATATGCATATGGTCCTACTGGTCAACAAATGCCATACCAGTACTACCAGTATCTGCAACCAAATCAACAACTGCCATTTCTAGCTACTTCAGATCTGCCAGACTTGTCTAGATTGATAAATGACCCCATCCATCATGACCCCTCTTGGCCTTCCATTCCTGTAAATATGCCTTCCGGTATACCCAAGTTTGATGGTAAACCCGGTGAAGATCCAAAATACCATGTGATGACATTTCACTTATTGTGTTCATCCAATTATCTGATGGACGGTCAATTCATCTATGAATTTTTCAAAGAACCCTCACCGGTATTTCCACAAAGTGGTACATAGAGTTACCACAACACTCTTTTTGGGATTTCAATGCCTTAGCAATTGCATTTTTAACACACTTTCAATCGCCAATTTTTTAGTAGGGCTTTCTTCCTAGCTACAGGAAGGAACAACTACCTTCTGTCTATAGGACAGAAGGGTAGGGTTCATGTATGTGGAAGAAAACCTGCAAAGAAACGTTATCTTTAAGCCATGGAAATCCTACAGGAAATGATTATAAAAACAAGAGATGGCTACAGGAAATCAGAGGAGAACCTACAGCAAACTATTAGAACATAAACCTGCAAACAAAATAATCCATAAAAGCATGTGAAAGAAATGATTCGACCTCCTGAAAATGGTCCAAGTCTGGAGGCACTTATATGCCAAATGCATGTGAAAGAAATGATTTGACCTCCCGAAAATGGTCCAGGGATCCATGTAAGCTATGGTGGACGGATTAGATAATTATATGTGAATGGCACACAAACTGAGGTAATGTCCAGGAAATGGCCCCAAAAATTAATTACTGGTCATGAAAATATGGTCTCATTGAAAGATAGAGGATGGAATTCTGAAACCATTGGTGTGAAGACCTCCCAAACGGACTTCATATGGCCTAGTTATGTGAAATAGAAGAAAATAGGTCAAATGGGGCCTATAAATTGGTGGGGACCATGTTGCAGGTGTCATTTTCGTTGTTCACTTTTGATTTGGAGAGGAGGTCCTCAAACTTCTTTTATTGATTTCTCCCATTTTGACCGACGGTTTTCCAATCTATGATTTGCAGGTAAGAGTTATTGCAAAATCTATCTTTTTCAGTGGTTTATTTTTTGGATTTGCTCACCTGGGGACCCTTTGTGAGCCTGCTAGGGCTTCCATGACCCAGGTCACTATTTTCTTGGTCAAAGGAGTGGTTGGGTCTCTTGTTCTATCTTTACAGGTATGACTGGGTCGTTCCTGTTGGGCAGAAAAGAGCAATCTATGGTTGCTCCTGTTTGGCCAAACAATGCGACCTAGTTGCTTCTGTGAGGCATGCTTTAGTGACATGGTTTCCCTTTTTGGTTTGGCAGGTGTGACCTGGTCCTAGGGTGGATTTTTTACTGAAAGTTGTGGATAATATTTGTTTTGTTTTTGTGCAAGATTCCTGAGACTGTGTGGAGAGAGAGAGACTGCAAGGACCTCCGGGAGGAGGCTTTAAGAGAACCGAATGTATGAGGTACACTAGCTCATTGTGGGTTGTAGACGTTTATGAGCATTCCACCGATGAAGAGTTTGCATCTACTGCTTCAGACGCTTGTGATATTTTGGGATTTTGGAGAAGAGATTTTTATTATACAGGAGCAGTGGATTGAGATCGCGCTGTGTGATGTGTACCTTTTGATTGGGCTCCCAATGTTGGGAGTTGTTGGCGACTTGGTGCTGACACTGTCTCGTGGGGAGATGCTGGAGGATATGTGTGATAGGCACTATTACGCTATGGCATATGTGCATGGTTCACGCATCATGTTGTGTGATATTGAGGAGCTATTTCCACGGGACGTAGCAGTGATGGTGTTGCACATCTTGGGTTCATCGGAGAACCACAAGATATCAGGAGGACAACTATAGATGGTAGCATGTGCCATGAGGGGCAGTTATTATGGATGGGATCAGATGTACTTACTTGGATTTTTACATGCACTGAACCATGTAAGGGCATCTGGAAAAGACTTTTGTTTTGACTCTATTTTATGTGCCTTCTTTTTTGAGAAAGTGCTGACTCCGCATCTGCATCAAGAAGAGTGGGATAGTGATCTACAAGAGTTGCGGATGCATAGATGGTGTCTGATATTGTTGCATTAGGGAGGTGGCATAGTGGGCCACTTCTTCACGCATGAGTTGCTAGAGAAGTGGTAGCAGTTCCTAGTGGTAGTTGAGGACTACCCTTATGCAGGGATGAACTATCATGGAGACCCTAATATGCCCCAACATCCAGGCCAAGCCTGGGGACTAGCTGGTATGTATGTGTGATGTATTTTGTGTCCTTATTTATACATAGAGTAGTTTAGTTGGTTGATATTTGTATGATTATATGCATATATTGATGCTGTCTTTATTTGCGTATGTAGATATTGGTCCTCGTACGCCACCTAGTTATTAGAGGTGGGTGGTCACAATTGTGGAGCCGGAGGTCCCTGCGGGGAACCCTCGTAGGAGGCAATGGGAGTTAGACATTGTTATGTTGTATTTGGAGCAGCTTCCTGAGGTGAGTTCTGATGTAGGATGGAAATGCTTAGACAATGAGCTGATTGCTACCTAACACAGTGTACCTCCAGAGTGAACTCCTTTGATGAGGAGGATAGCCGTGGCCTGTGAGTATGTTCGTAGGGTGGCACAAGGGGATGTTCCTATGGAGGACAATGATGACACCAATATAGATGATGGGGATGAGTCTAGGTCTGACTAGCAGCTAGTGGGGCTTCCCCTAGTGCGTTGGTGCACTTAGGATTTTTGTATCGCGATGTATATTCCTCTGAGAAAGCATATGTAGCTTCTCATTTTCTACTGGACATATTTTGGACATGTGATATATATATATATATATATATATATATATATATATATATATATNGATGTGAATGAAATGCCTAGATGATGTGTTTTTACATGTGTATGCATATATATGTGTGATCATGCATGATGTTGTTTTTTGTATGTTTCCTATGTGAGATGATGAATATGCCAATTTAGAATGTCGTTAGCCATTTGATTTTCTACATTATTGAGCTTCTTGGGAACATGTGTGAATGTGATTGAGTCAAATGTTCTAACCATCGGTTTAGTGCCCAAGAATTTTCTAAACAGGCATGGATCACGTACCTGGTAATAGTTGTTCAACTGAGAGATAAGTAGCTGGGAGTCTAAGAAGACATCAAGATGGTGGATACCCAAATGGATGGTGGCAGAAAAGAGGCCAGTGACACCATCATATTCATCCTGGTTGTTGGTTGCAATGCCCACACATATTATGTCAATATGGATCAACTCATGCAATGTGGAGTAGATGACCCATGCAGCTGAGGCAAGGTTTGAAGACCATCTCCTTGTTCCATCAGCAAATCCAATGTATTGACATGAGGTAAGATCCATCTAGTGCAGTCAAGGAAATAATAACTAAGAATCACTTTAAAAAATGTGTAAAACAAAAAAGGACAAGACTATGCTACAAGGTATACTGCACATCACTTAAAGAGGTGATGTTAGAGGAAAAGTGGTTTAGACTTTGAGGGGGTCAGCTTTCATTCCTTTGTGAAACATGATGAACCCTAGGATATGGCTCATTGGGACACAGAAAACACACTTGAAAGGGTTCAAGCGGATTTTATACTTGCAAAATCTTAGGAATGCTTGCCTCAAGTCGTCCATGTGTTGTGCTTGCTTTTGTGACTGAGCAATGAGGTTTTCAAGATAGACCAACATGATGTGTATGAGGTCACAGAAGAAATATGTCATTGCATGCTAGAAGGTGGGTCCAACATTCTTTATAACAAAGGGAAATACTCGATATGCGACTGTGCCCCGTGGGTTTGTGAAAGAAGTCTTGTAATGATCTTCTTTTCGGATCTAAATTTGATTGTATCCAGAAAAGCCATCAATGAAGGAAAATACCTCATGTCGGGTGTAGGCATCGATGATCTGATCGATGGAGGGTGTTGGGAAGTTGTATTTGGGACATGCCCAATTCATATCACAGAAGTTTGTGCAAAATTTGATGGTACCCTATTTTTTATTCATGGGAACGAGATTTGAAACCCATGTTGTGTAAGCAATGGGGTAAATGAAGCTGGATGTGTTCAACTTCTCAATTTTGGATTTGACCATGACAGCTTTGGAGGTATGGATGGGCCGTTTCTTTTGGCACATGGGGACCACATCAGGTCATGTGCCAATGTGGTAATAAAAAATAGATGGATTGAACCTGGGCATTTCAATGTAGGACCAAATGAAGATGTCACGAAATTCTTGGAAGAGTGCTTTGTAGGAATCAATTTCTTCAGGGGAGGAGGATTCCCCCAGCATGATCTCCTCAATGATCTCAAGTTTGGTTGAGATATTGATATTAATGGTTGGAGAGATATTGGCCATGTTTCCTTCTTTGAAAGCATCAGGTGCTGGAATGGGATTTTTAAACCAGTTAACTTTCCCATGAATGAAATCCTTTGTGTCAAATGAAAAATGATCCGAAAACAACACAGGTCCTTCAAGGATGAAGACCAAGTGATGGTACATGTCATCCCAAGGGTATTCAGGAGCGGTTAAGGATTCAAGTATATCCTCGTCGTTGCAGAAGCAATGATGGGATAGGTTGGAGGAGCTATCAGTGACTACAGGGATAATTGGGTCTGTGGAACTGGACAACATGTAGATGGACATGGTATCTAAATAATGAGGTGGGGGTTGGAGGGCTTGAGAGAAATAAGTCTCAAGGCACTCACATGGGTAGAGTAACGGTAGGAAAATGAGGATTTTTTTTTAGAGTGACCCCCACCCTTGTATTTATAGCTTTTTCTGAGTTTTTAGGGTTTTAAGCCCTTGGTCAAGGATTTAGCCCCTTTTTTGGACTTTAATCCCTTTTCAACCATTCTTTAGCTCCTTTAGGGTTTTTAAGCTCCTTTTATGGGTTTTAGCCCCTTTTTGGGGGGTTTATCCCCTTTGAGAGCTATTTTGGCTCTTTTATGGGATTTTAAGCCCTTTTTGGTGTTTTTGATCCTTTACAAGGGTGTGGGGGTCAATGAGGGTAGTGAAAATAGATGTCTTTGTGTGGTGTAGGTCATGTAGAGCTAGTCAGGTAATTTTTTGGGTTAACACCCTTAATACCGAATCTCTCTCTCTCTCTCTTTATATATATATATATATATATAAAACTAACCCTTATTATCTCTATCTTACTAAACCCTTATCCTTATCTCTCTCTCTCTCTCAAACGCCAACACTGAATCCCTGTCTCAATTTCTAAACCTCTATTATCCAATATGTTTCTCTCACTAAACCCAAAACGTCCAATCTCTTCCTTTTTATTTATTTCTCTCTCTCTAAACTGGTAACCTCAAATCTCTCTAAGCTCCTATCCCCTAGTCTGTCTCTCTCTCTAAACCCATAAATCCCAATGTATGTATTTTTACTTCTCTCCCTTTAATCCCCTAAGCTTGAATTTCTCTCTCTAATCCCCTAACTTACAATCTATATCTCTCTGAACCTCCCCCCTATCTCTCTCTAAAACCATAACCTTCAATGTATCTTGTATCTCTTTGTCTTTTGTTGAAATATTGTAACTTTAAAGGATGTTTTAAATGTATTTTATAGATGTACCACAAGGGAGATGAATTATTCCTCCATTGGGATGTTACTATTGTATTTGATCATCATAGAGTCATGAGGTAAATCCTCCATTGCAATTGAGGTCAACAGTACCATAATGAATATAATATAATATTGTTTTGAGTCTTCCTAGATGAAGTTAGCCGAGTCAGTTAGGTGGGTCTGACTTGTTAGGTTAAAAGTCAAGTGACAAAAAGAGTATAAATAGAAGAGTTTTGTTCCTCATTTGAAAACAAACTCACTTGTGTATAGTGCATAGGATATATATATATGATCCAAGAAGGCACACCTATCTGGGGTCTTGTTTGTACTTTTGATACATCTTATACAGAGGAAGTTTTGCTGGGTTTTCTTCCTCATTAGGGTTTCCCAAGATAAATATTTGTGTTCTTTTGTTTGGTTGTGCTTCTCTATATTTTAGTGATCCTTTTTCTTATGGTTATGTTTTTATGATGCTAAATATTATAAGATCTGGAGTAACTATTAAAAATTTCTTGTGGGTTAGGGTCTAGTGAGAGAGAGAAAGAGAGAGAGAGATTACGGGTATAGAGTTTTATGGAGATAGAAAAAGATAAGCTTCTTATATATATATATATATATATATATATATATATATAAACCCCTAACCCTCTCGCTCTCTTTCTTTATCTATCTAAATTCCTAACCCCTAATATCTCTCCTCTATCTCTCTCTAAACACATAACACCTTATATCAATCCTTCTCTCTCTCTCCAAACCACAAACCCCCATTATGTCTATATATCTCTCTCTCTTACTATCTCTAAATCCATAGCCATGGATCTCTCTCTCTCTAAGCCCCTAACCCCAATATCTCTCTTGATATTATGTCTCTCTAAACACCTAATCCATAATATTCATAATCTCTCTCCTTCTAAACCCTTAACCTCAAATCTATCCCTATCTCTCTCTAAAACCGTATCCACTAATGTTTCTCTTTGAGCCCCTAATCCCCAATCTCTCTCTCTCTTCTTTCTCTAAAACCCTAACCCTAACCCCCAGTCTCTCTCTCTCTCTCTCTCTCTCTCTCTCTCTCTATATATATATATATATATATAATCCACTAACCCATAATATCTCTCTCTTAAATCCCCTAACTTATAATCTCTAATCCCCAACCTCTCTCTCTCTCTCTCTCTCTCTCTCTCTCTCTCTCTCTCTCTCTAAAAAACTATCTCCCAATGCATCTCTCTCTCAACCCCTAAACCAAAAGATCTATCTCTCTCTAAAATTGTAACCCCTAATCTCTCTCTAAACTCCTGACCACTTATTTCTCTCTCTCTCTCTCTCTAATCGTGTAGCTACTTGTTGTACAGGAATAAACACCTTATAACCAAAGGTCTGGGGTTACCAACATACTCATGAAACTTGCAGGCAATTGAATCTAGAGTATAGAAAAGGAAATAGGAGGATAGAAAAGACTCACTTGATACATGAATGTTGATCCTAGCTTTTTCCTCTTCTGCTCTGCTTCTCCTCCAAAGCCTTCTGGGATGCTTCTCCTTCACTTGTCAAGAACAAATCCTCCAAATGCAAGATGATACATGTATATAAAACATGTTAGATAAATCATATACAGAGTGCTTAATCATAAGTATTCATCAAAACATGCTACATGGAAGACATTCAAGACACATATGGAAGAAGGATTCTCTTTATTAATAATAATGAATGAGTTCGGATTACAACCCAACGCCTAAGACAAGGACTCCTCTTCAACCAAAGGATTCCGAGTTCCACTTCTCCAAAGACTTCTGAATAAACTCCACCAGCATAACTTTTCTCTCAAGTGTATGTGATTAATACCCTTCCCAAGGAATTTATTTATACTTGGTGAAATAAGACAGTTTCGAGGGTTGAGGAGGTTGAGACAGTTAAGGTGATTATGGTTAATGGCTTAACAAATCTCAGATAATCATGATTTACTATTTTTAATGTCGAAGGAAGGTGTACACGGGTATCAATACTGGCAACTCGCGTATGACACGTGAGTTGCTATAAGGGTAACCCGCATACAAATCTGTACGCAAGATGCAATAACCAATACTCACGTACAACACGCGAGTTGCATATAAGAAGAGTCGCATACAGGACTTGACATATTTAAAAGGTAAAAACAACCAGCTGGATGGATGATAAATGTAGTTCATAATATTCCCATCTATATTGTTTTGGGCAACCCTTAATCCATAAATGTCCTTTTGTGTGCCAACATAAGGAATGTCGGCACTCGGACGGAGAGGTGCCATTCAGGTGGATAACAGATTCCCCCTAATGTGTGAGTTTAGAGGGAAACGATGGCTGAAATACATTATAATATTTATCTTTGGAGAACTCAGAAATCCAATGGATCAGAGATAGTACCTGAAACAAATACATAGTAATGTCATATACAAAGTCATATCTGAGGATGCTATGTTCAATTTACTGGAACACTAGCTCCTTTACAATATTTGAGTACATCATATGATATGGGTATGGAACCACGTATATTACAAAGGTGGATCGAAGCCACAATATACAAAAATGATGAGTCTTCAAAGATCTGGAAGCTGTGTATATGAATAGAACATAATCTTGTGCAACTTAGTCCATAGGTGAGGAACTAAGTTCTTCATAAACTATCCCAAAGAACCAGTACAATCCCAACCATGTGAATAAAAGTAGGTTGAAGTCAAACATGGAAGGGATTCAACAGTTTGTCAATCAATAAGTGATAATTAACAACTGAAGCAAAGGAAGTCACTAATGAGGGAAGTGAATCCTGAGGTACAATCGTCAAAACTCTAGGTCTTCATCTTCAGGAAGTACTAAAACGGAACCATGATGTGATAAGGAAGGAAATATATCCTCCAACGGATCACAAGAGTGACTAGCAATTGGGTAACAGAAGGGAGACACAATAGATAACATATATAACAATGATGGGATCAGGCTATAGATCAAACATTGGGTGAAGTCCTAGAACAATGAGCATGACACAGAGATGACCCAAGGCAGCGGTTAACTTATAGATAGAACAACTAGACTTATCTGTCATGTAGGAGACATGATCATATTCCCCGGGTATAATGAACAAGAGGAGGAGTAGGAAACTCAAAATAATAGCTAAACAAAAAGTGATCACTGAAACATGGATATAGGAAAAGACAAAGAGTGCTATGTTCAAGGAGGACATGCTGCCACTATTGAAAACAAGAGAAAACTTCTTCCTTACCTTCCCTGTTAAATTTTAACAAGTCCAGAAAAGTTAACTTGAATCCCTCTTCATTTTTTAACAAGCTTGAAGAGGCGGGAAAATAATGCTTGATAGTATCACTAATTCGTGGATTTAATGAGCCCAAACTAGTACATGCTCAATTGGTGTTTTCACATTTAGAGATTCTGAAAACTCCAAAGAAGACTCCAGGGGGGTCCTTTTTCATCCAACTTAGTCTCCTGAGGCCAAAAAAGTATAAAACATACCACAGAAGAACTCTCTTAACTTCTGTAGAAGAAAAGGTGAACCTTTTTCATACTTAGTCAAGGAGGTCCAAAAAAGGTTAAATTACCACCTACCCAATGCTCCTTCCAAAACAACATAAAATAGCTTGAGTTTTACGAGTGTGAAGGAAAGAAATATCACTCAGAAAGATCCATTTGATTATGAGAAATGGGACTTACAACAATAAACTCTTTGCTTTGTTCTTAAGTGTTTAACGAGCATGACAAAGACACAAAGTACACTCGGAATCTTTTTCATCTTTAGGTTCAGAGCATGAAAAAGAGAAAACTAAGCTCATACCGGGTGTTCCTTTTTCATAAATTTAGTCCCTCAGGTCCAGAAAAGTGATAAACCTATACCTTAGAATACTCTTCTCAATTCAAAATAAAAGAGAGCGATCATTTCTCGTATTATTCCACATGGTCCAAGAAAGAGATAACCTACCACCAATGCGGATGCCCGTTCACATATTCTTAACAAGCTTGAATGAACAAGTTAACTCGGCAGTCAAGTCTATTTTGAAGGGGTCATACCTGGGCCTAAAGAAACTCCATAAGGGCGGGGATTCCTATAAAGGGATAGCTCGTAAAAAGAGATTCAAAAGAATCTCTATTTGGCATGAAAAATAGCTAAGAGGATACCCCTGTACCTGAAACAGTTGCGGCATGAGTACCAAAGAACAACATAGGATTGAAAGGAATGTATTCATGAAAAGGGGGTCCTATCCACAGAAGAACAATGGTAAAAATAGGGAACTAATGGCTTATAATACCATAGTCCGTGGAAAAATGTTGAATGCTAAGGTTAATGTGGATTGAATAAAGATTCCAAAATGTATTGGAAATGAAAAAACCACCCTATTGGAGCAACAACACTTGATAATGGTGGAAAACCTGTTTCAAAGCAAAAAAGAAATATGGTATTAGTTGAATGGATTTTCAAACTATAGAAAAAACCCACTTAGAGAAATAAAAATTTCTATAAATAGTTGAAAATCAAAACAAAACTCACCATTTGAAAATGTTAGCCATAAAAATCAAGTTCTTCCCTCTACCTTTCTTCGATCATTGTGGACAATCCAACCGACGAAATCGAATTCCGCAAGTTGCAAGTAAGCCTACACCCTGAGCTCTTCATTTTGATCCTAGCAATTATTAATTTAGAGTCTCAATTTCATGTTTAAATGTATCCTGAAGCATGTCGCGGCGCGTACGCAGGTTGCTAATGTGAAGACTCGCATACACGCGTTCTGTACGTGAGTTTCCTATATAGATAGTTGTTGGAGCAGGGTCCTGCAGCTACAGGAAAAGCTGCTATATCGGGACAAGAAAGTCAAAGGTAATAGTACCTGAGCGGCCGAGAAGAGAGAGCTCAACCACTGCACTTAAGGCAACGGTGTAGAACGAAGGGCTCAACTACCCTCATAAATAGAAAAGGAGCAACGGACCGAGGTATTGAAGATGAAGGACAGAAGGGAAGCGACCGAGGAAGCGACGCCTGTACCCACGATCAGCGCCGGGAAGCATGGAAGACTGTAGAGAGCTGTGGTGTGATGGAAAGCGACAGTTCGAGTACAGATAGACCGATTGTCATAGTTAGGGTTTTTGGGTTACTGTTGGGACAGGCCCACAGTGTTGTAATGGTGATACCTTTAGGCCGCCTATAAAAGCATGTATTTTGTATAGTGAAAGGTTAGCTATTCAGTCGATTTGCAGCTCATAGAAATCGAGCTATTCAGATAATTCACTAAGTTAGAGAGTCAGATAGTATGTTATCTCATAGTCATTTTGTATTATAGAAGATTCGAGCTCTGGTTCTGTTATTCAGTCTGTAGTATCTTACTATAACCAGTAGCTGACTCCTAGAGCATGTATGTAACAATCCGCAGGGATTGAGAGTGAGATAGAGAAAGAGGAAGAGTATATTGTAAGAGAAGCAATATAAGAAGAGAAGAGATCTAAGAGAGAAGGGCTCCCGGCGGTGTGCGTAGATTTACCCAGAATATCTAAGCTGCATATGAGGTTGCAGCGGAACTGTGTTTAGTCTCCCAAGTTATAATATATAAACCAGTTCCCCTAGACGTAGCTTCTACCCTGGCAGTGAACCATGTAAAATCAGTGTTGTGTGATTGATTCATGTGATTGTGTCTACTTATTGCTATCTATCACTCATTACATGAACTTTGCTTATATTTAATGTATGTATGCTATCTTTCAGTTTACAGTAGCTTAGAAGGTTGAACGACGCGTTGAATCCGTTAAGTGTTATGTGTACGAGTTTACCAGTGCTTGATTCATGATAGTAACAGTTACAATGTTAAGTGATTTATGTATACAAGTTTAGCAAGATTACGCATAGTCGATGTTAAGCATATTAGACCGTAGAAGTCTGAGTGAGGATATTTAACTCAGCTAGTGTTCCTAAGGGAGAAATCCCTTAGACCTCGAGAGTCGTATTATGCCATACTATAAGAGATATTGCAAGGACAGACAGGCAATCTTGCACCGTCGGGGAAGTTGTGGTGTGATATATCGCAGGAGAGAAGGAAAGTAGAGGGAAAGGGTGTGCATTGTCTGCGAGGCTGCAATGCAATAGAGTCCTTCTCCTATCAGAGTCAGCGAGTAAGAGAGAACATTGCCTCGTGGAGAGATCCCGCGGGATAAGAAGAGATAAGAACCACCAGGATGCTATAGAACCTGGTTGAGGACACTTGAGTCCTTAGCCAACCCATAATATCACTTCGAGTGAGACTTCAGGCCGTTATGTAGTCTGTTTCCGAAAGGGCCAATGAGCTAGGGGTATTGCTGGTACATAACAAGTAAACCCGGGTCTGCCCAGTAGTAACCAACAAATGGTTCCGTTGCCGGTTTTGAACAAACTGAAGAGCTAATTTTCTGTTGGCATCCTACTAAAGAAGAACTCAACCAGTGGGTTGGGTCTATAGAAAAATAATTTGCTGCGACAGAAAACAAGAGTCCTACGTTGAGTATAGAGGACTGGTTACAAAAACATATCTTCATAGACCTACATCAGATATTTTTTGCGACCTTTGGAAATGAGTTGTTTGACTGGTTATCAAAGTTGACTGATAAGCATATATTCAAGCAGAAAAGGCACATTTTCTGGACACTGGAGTTGATTCAGACTGTCAGGAGCATCGATAATCCCACTTCACGAGCAGTAGACTTCTGGCTTGTGAGTGTGCTAGAAGGCTTCATCACAGAGTTTGCAGTTGATCAAAGGAAAAGCCTCAGCAAAGCCGAGTGGTACTTCTTCAAAGGATATCATGGTAAGTACCTGAACTCTTTAAATTTGTCCATTAAGATGCTATTACATGAAAAAGGAGTAATGGATATATTCTCAAACGAATAAGCTAAGAAAGTGTAATGTCACAAGAGTTTGAGAGTGATTTTGATGACATTGGATGTACACGTAGTGGTAAGAAATATAAAGTAGATTTCAGATCTTCTATATTTGAAAACAATTCAAACCATACTAGAGAATAGAGTCACAGTAATATAGAAAGAATAGAAGGGGGTATCCCTTACCACCCTTATACCCCACAAAAATCAACCAGGACTCAGAATAATCCCGCAGGAACTCCATCTAGTAGCTCACATACAGTACATACTACCGCTATATCACCTACATCTACACCACCGAGTGGTAGTCACACAGCAAATCAACATCCACCACATAGAAATAGAATGGGGGATGACATGAAGCTACCTACCTTTAAGGGTACAGGGGAAAAAGACCTGGAACAACATTGGTTTCTATATGAAGCCGTGTGGACCATTAAAGGGATCCAAGATGATAATATTAAACTTGTACAGTTGGTCACCACACTTAGGGAATGAACCTTAACATGGTATATGAATTATACCTCAGTGCTTCCCATAACGCTCGTACAGGTCAGGACCACCATGATCAAAGAATTTAAGAAACCTAAGTCTGAGTCACAGTGTATCACAGAGCTCAAAGACATTAAACAGCTACCTTCAGAGTCAGTATGGGACTTTGATCAGAAATTCAAAGCTCTTATAGACCAAGTCAGCTTTGAGTTTACACCGAAGCAGCATAAGGAATGGTTTATTGCAGCACTGCTCCCCCATATCATACTACCACTGATGCAGCAGAAACTCCAGACGCAGGATGACGCGTTGGAGATGGAAATGAAACTAGAGGCTTCCCCTCTAGCTGAGACTAGTACAGGAATGACAAGCTTGCAAAACCAGTTAGCTAATCTCACCTTACAGATGCATGAGATTAAGAAAGGCAAAGAGATTGCACAAGAACTATGGTGCACAAAGTGTAAAGGATAGGGCCATACGAAATATAACTGTCCAGTATTTGTTGAATATCTAGCAAGTGGGGCTCCTAACCCCTTATCACAGACCCAAGGGCCATGGTGTGAACTCTGCAGAACCAGAGGACATAGACCACAAGAATGCCCTTTACTTCAGAAGTATGTACAGACCCCTAAGAACTTATACTATAACTTCTGTAAGTCAGTAGGACACGATGAACATAATTTTCAAGCTTACTATCTCATGGTCGAGAGAAAACATGACTTGTACATAGTCCAATCAGAGACACCAGGTCCAACAGCAGGACCACATCATGAACTAGCTTATATTGGTCGTGGAGGAGGATTCAGAGGACAAGGCCGTGGAGGAGGCTTTGTTCGTGGTGAAGGCTTTGGCTGTGGCCGTGGACCAATTATTTGTTACAACTGTGGAGTTGTAGGACATTATGCTAGGGATTTCCAGAACCCTACTACGACATGTAACTATTGCAAGTCCTACGATCATACTATAGAAGAGTGTCTGATCTTGTTAGCCAATATTAGGGACCCTAAGCCAGCAGTAAACTAGAACATTCATCTTATTGCTGCTGAGCAGAAAGAACTAGAACCAAGAGTCAACATTGTGACTTGCAGTGGTGCTTCTACTAGTAGAACATCGTAGGATGATGAGAAGAATATAGTTCTAGAGTGGGTGCGCAAAGCTACTAATAAATCAACACCACTTGACCTGCAGAAGAATAAAGAAACATTTCAAGAAGCTAGAACTTTCTTTAATGACCCTACACCATCAGGATCACAGGTACTGCCATCTAGGGGCGTACCACAGCAAACACCATGTGGCGTTAGCCCTGTACAGATATCGCAGGCTACCACATCGGGAAGGTGTGATGAGGATGAGTCGACAAGAAGTGTACAATCCTTCCTACGGAGTTGCTTAAAACTTGTGAGAAATGAGAAAGCTATCGGAGAGCTTCAGCGCATCATAGATCAGTGTCAGCCATCTTCTTCCGTGAATAGTGCCCAACGTGCTGTTCATAATATTATGGGACATATAAGAACAGGAAGAGAGATGAGGCTCACATCACAAGTTGGAGAATTTGAAATGGATGAGGTAATCCTAGATTTAGGATCAGAGGTAAATGTTCTGACTAAGCAGACATGGGAACAGATGGGTAGCCCTAAGTTAGCCAGATCACCTATCCATGTGAGACTAGCCAATCAGCAGCGGGTATCACCACTAGGTCGATTACCGCAAGTGCCAGTTGACATTGACAGAGTTCGCAGCTTTGCAGACTTTGAAGTTATAGAAATCATTGGTGATAGTAGACCGTATCCAGCGCTACTAGGTATTGATTGGGCAATCGGTAACATGGCCATTATCGATTTAAAGAAAATACAGATGACCTTCAAGAACAATTAGATTCAGGTCATCGCACCGTTGGATCCTTTTCAGGGTCCTAGATATATTGAACCTATCCGAGCAGAGGATGAGGCGTGTAATATGGAGAGCCTCTATTAGATGACCGCTAATCAGAGTGATTACATCAATCTAACTGCAGAAAGAAACATTAGTTGGCGATGCGACAGCTCATGCGCATCAGACTCGGATGTTGGTCTAGAGAACTGGCAAAACAGACTTTACAAAGTCTCAGCTCGT
The DNA here is from genome assembly GCA_001517045.1 of Pseudotsuga menziesii. Classification (NCBI taxonomy): domain Eukaryota; kingdom Viridiplantae; phylum Streptophyta; class Pinopsida; order Pinales; family Pinaceae; genus Pseudotsuga; species Pseudotsuga menziesii. Next base: position 116,534 of record LPNX010797657.1, read on the forward strand.
AGAAGTGTAGATTCCTAGTGTAGTTCAAAGGAGGCATTGCACCGGTAATGAGTCTACACTGGAAAAAAAATAAAAAAATAAAAAAATCTCTAAGTATAAGTTTATGTTGCGCAAGTCGCAGGACGCTTGCGGATTTTTGAACGTTGAGGAGGTTCACACCAGCATTTTGTTCCGATGATGCGGTGAGGCATCGCAGCAAGGAGATGTTTCCCCATACCATGTAGACACTTTTGAAAAGGGACAGAAGGACAGTCACTTCGCCTTCTGACAAGCAATTAATCCGGATACGACAGGTATCCGTTGCCCTAGATTTGGCAACAGTATAATGATTTTTCCAGATTTGGTAAAATATTTGATGAGACCGGTGCTTGTACACACATTTCGAGGGAAATTTGATCGGATTTCAGCAATTAATGAGGATCGAAATGACGGTTGTTGTCTTGTCCATGCAATTAATACTGCCAACGGGTCGAGTCTAAATGACCGTTGCTTCATAGATTATCGCCTTTGTTATAAATACAGAGATCATTCATACAGAAGGGTTACTTTTTCGATTTCCGAGAGTTATAGAGAAATTTGAAGAGCTTTTCCTGTGCAGAGATAATCCAGTTACAGAGTGCTAGTGTTCCCCAATTTTGCAGCCATTGCCAGTCCAGAGTACTGCACCGAGTGGTTTCTGTCTGAGACGGAACCTTTAGAAGACATTGTGAAATGATTCCAGAGTGGTGGCCTCATGTATGCTATGACGACACCGCCCAAGGGTGTGAAAATAGGAACATCACAGGTCAGACAGCCACCAAGGATGAGGAGTCAAGCTTAGATAGTAGAAAAGTCCAGCTTAGAACAGAGAAAAAGGAAGAGGAGGAAAGTAAAAGTGAGAAAAAAAGAAAGAGAAGGACAACTCGGATGGCTATGCGCATGGAGTTTCCCAGAATATCTCACGGAAAGAAAAAAGTACCAAGAAACAGGCATCCGAGACCCAAAAAAACAAAAGGAACTGGGAAAGGAACGAAGCATAAATTCAGCACGCAGACAAGGCTTGTTCTCAGAATGGAATTCATGGCCTGTATAGTTTTGTACGGAAGGATCCAGACTGAATGAACTATTTGAGAAGGTTGGAAGATACATATTTCTATTTTCTTTGTGATAAAAGTTCTAACCCAGATAAAGAGGATAGGATATCTCTGGAAGGCTTCTCAAAAGCTTAAGATCCTTCGAAGAGTTGCTGACCCAAGAAAAAGAAAACCTATAGGCAACTTTGGAGTATATCAGGTCTCGCAAGCGATAAGAGCGAGAGCATGACAATGAGGGAAGGAAAAATATGAGAGACATACGGACTAAGTATATAGAAGACTCCAGTATCAGTCAAGCTATTCTTCAAACGGCACAAGAGTGTGTCGAAGCTATGGAGAAAGAAGTCGCAGGACTTCGATAGAGATTTACAAGGACTTCACAGGAAGCCAAGGAGAAACTACAGCAAGAGAAACCAGCTATTAGTGGCTCAGGGGCGAGCCACAAGTAAGTGTTAGGGGACTGTTGGAGCAGGGTCCCATAGCTACAGGAAAAGCTGCTATATCGGAACAAGAAATTCAAAGGTAACAGTACCTGAGCGACCGAGATGAGAGAGCTCAACCACTGCACTTAAGGAATCGGCGTAGATAGGAGGGCTCAGCTACCCTCATAAATAGAAAAGGAGCAATAGGCTGAGGTATTGAAGATGAAGGACAGAAGGGAAGCGATCGAGGAAGCGGCGCCTGTACCCACGATCAGCACCGGGAAGCGTGGAAGACTGTAGAGAGCTATCGTGTGATTGAAAGCGGCAGTTCGAGTATAGAGAGACCGAATGTCACAATTAGGGTTTTTGGGTTACTATTGGGATAGGCCCACAGTGTTGTAATGGCGAGACCTTTGGGTCACCTATAAAAGCATGTATTTTTTATAGTGAAAGGTTAGCTATTCAGTCGATCTGCAGCTCATAGACATCGAGCTATTCAAATAATTCACTAAGTTAGAGAGTCAGATAGTCTGTTAGCTCATAGTCATTTTGTATTATAGAATAGTTGAGCTCTGGTTCTATTATTCAGTCTGTAGTATCTTACTGTAACCAGTAGCTGACTCCTAGAGCATGTATGTAACAATCCATAGGGATTGAGAGTGAGAGAGAGAGAGAGGAAGAGTATATTGTACGAGAAGCAATATAAGAAGAGAAGAGATCTAAGAGAGAAGGGCTCCCGGTGGTGTGCATGGAGTTACCCAGAAGATCTCAGCTGCATATGAGGTTGCAGTGGAACTGTGTTTACTCTCCAAAGTTATAATATATAAACCAGTTCACGTGGATGTAGCTTCTACCATGGAAGTGAACCACATAAAATTAGTGTGTTGTGTGATTGGTTCATGTGATTGTGTCTACTTATTGATATCTGTCATTCATTACATGAACTTTCCTTACAGTTAATGTATGTATGCTATCTTTCAGTTTACAGTAGCTAACAAGGTTGAATGGTGCATTGAATCCGTTAAGTGTTCTGTGTATGAGTTTACTAGTGCTTGATTCATGATAGTAACAGTTACAGTGTTAAGTGATTTATGTATAGAAGTTATATTAGGGTTATTAAAGGTCTTCTTGAAGACACCTTTCGGTATCTTCGACATATTTTCAGCAGGCTTATATATTGTGAGAGGATTAGAATTTTCACCTATAGCTTTACCCTTCTCAGGAGTCTCTTTATCATAATTTTTATTCCTTGTCTGCAACAAAGTCAAAGATCAAACCATGTTGATATAGTTTGGGTCAGGGGCACTTTGAGTGCCCCCTGCTACATTAGAAGCTGAAGTAGAGTTCTGTCCTTGGGGAAAAGGATCCTTCAGGACAGCCGGTTGTTGAGATTTAAGTAGCTTCTAGGCTTGATCCATAAGGGGACAAAGGTGAGTAAGGTGGTCTTCATGGCACAACTTACACGAGAACTTGACCTTCTTCTTTTATTTCTTTCCCCCATCAGCATTGTTCGCAGGCTTTTTCTTGTTTTGGTTTCCCTCTCCCTTCTTTCCTTTCTTTTTCTTCCCGTCGGGCTTCTGATTTCCCTTCTGAGAGGTTTGTGCAAAAAAATTTGCACTCTGGGGGGAGGGGGAAGCCTTTGCTGCCTCCGCTGTAGACTGCTTGGTGGAAAACTGATGAATTTGCTTAGCCAAATATTCTATGGTGGGAGAGTTAACGAACCCAACCACACCATCGACATGGGGTCTAGGCTTAGGCTTATCCACATCGTGCATAGGCCTCAATGCCTCAGGGATAATCTCATACAAGATCCTATATTGTGAATAAATCAAATCTAGTTGTTGGGCCCTGAGAATGGCTTCTTCTTCATTCGTCACTCCTGAGGTGGATACATCCTTAGATATGTAGGGTAATAGTGATTTAAGGAACCACTCTAGAAGAAACTTAGGAGGGATAGTGGATTTTAGAAGGCTCTTCCACCTCCACCACTCTTGGATGTGATCCGAGATGTGGGTAGCCTTGTTCTGCCTAAAGGTAGACAACAAGTCCATTCTGAAATCATATTAGACCGGAAGTTGAAAGTGGCTAAGAAATGCACTAGCCAAGTCCCAGAAACTACTGAAAGCAGTAGAAGGAAATTCAATATACCATTTTGCTACGGTACCTATTAAGGTTCTCTGGAATAGCCTCAACCTTACTGAATATTCATTCAGTGAATTCAAAGAACACCATAAATGGAATGTGGTGGCATGAGCCCCAGGATCTTCACCGACTTTTCCCTCGAATTTAGGGATGTCCGATGGCAATTTGGTGGGAACAGGTGGCCACAAGGGATCATGCCTCACCAGGTCATTTAGCAATTTTGACAAATCTGACAAATTTAAGGTTGCCAGTAACAAAATTTTTGGTCGAACCGGGGTAGTAAATGTGCCATCCTGGGGATTAGAGGGACCTGCCCCTGAATTCCCATAGGTAAAAGTGGGGTTTCCCCCTGCCACCGGTTGCGAAGTGGGTAGATTAATCTGAAATGGATTCCATCCGTAAGCCATAGGATTGTGTGTGGGAGATGCATTATAATAAGTTTGGGCCATCCCCATAGAAACAGGGGTCTAAAAGATAGGAGCGGGTATCCCTCCGCTAAACAACGAAAAGGGAGAGCTCGTAAACGGAACCGAAATCAGAGTTTGGAAACTTTTCCCATAAGAGGTTTTGTTCTCAAATAGCACTCCTACATAGGAAGATTATGGCCCTACGGATGGAGTGGATGGGGGAATGTGCCCCCCATTCCAAGGAAATCCTTGGACGAATGCCGAGGATCCTACTGGACCACTCTGGGTAGTATATGGAAAGGAGGAAGGAACAGTAGGTATACTAGGGATCCCAGTAACCATATCACCAGAAGTACCTGCTAGGTTTGAGTGAACCAGTGGTTGAACCACCTGGCTCACTGGAGTCAAAGGTGTAGAAGGTATACTAGATCTAGGGGCTTTTCCCGGGGGAGGTAGTACCCCTTCAACCGGAATGGCTGAGGTGAACACAAAAGAACTTTCAACCGGAACGGCTGAGGTGAACACAAAAGAACTTTCTCCCATAGAAGACATAATCCTACCCACAGGGACACCTAAAATAGGTGAATCAAAAGGTCTAACTTGAACGACCACAGGATCGTTTAAATCAGTCAAGGGTGTGTTAAAATTTCTCACAAAATCGTCATTCTGCAAGTCTTCTATCTCAACTGTATCAAGATCAAAATGGTTAGCTATAAGTTTTGGTTCACCTAGAACTTCACTTATCCCTACCTGTTCAAATGAACCGTCCGTGTCCAATCTCTGCCTTTGGGGTGGAGGTGGAGGCTCCAATGTGACAAGAGGAGAAAGGTTTATCAACCTTCTTGACCTTCTAATAGGTTGGTCCTCCATGATTGAAAATTTGACAAATCAAACCCTAAGGCCAACTAAACACAAGCAAAACCATAGAGCATACACAATAAAAATCCTAAAGCCTCAAACAATCAATCAAGGGTGAAAGATGTACTTTCCCGAAGAAAGCTGAAGAACAATTACTTGGCGTCCTTGAAGTGGTTCTTAGGCACAAGCAGAGGAATCACCCAACCACCCTCCTACACTTACAACAAGGGTTACCTTCCAAGCCTGTCCAAAGTGAACCATAAATAGCCTTCCGGTTTACCTAGGTATGAACCCTAAATATCAAGAGACTAAAGGCTACCTTAGTTATACCAACAGTCTGGGGGGACAGTCGCTAACCTGACTCGTATACATGGGCAGGGTAGCTGAGCCCGAAACTCTATCTAGGACAGAATCCCCAAATACATCAAAGTCCTAATTTATGTTTCGACAAGGAATCGAAGGGTTATCTCCTCAGTCCAATGCCTCCACACGGCCTCATGCTTGACTCCCGTTTGAGAGGAGCTTCCCAGATACAATTGATAAAGTCAAGGATTTACCTAAAGAAAGGTCCACTACGTCTGAATTTTAAAACTTATGGGAAGTTTACACTTCCTATCCCACAAGTCTAGCCTAAGCCAATAGGTGAAAGGCCCCTAAAAACAAAAATTACTAGTAAATTTTAATTATTGCGTTCATTTTAAAGGGTTGTTTCTTACTTAGAAGGAAATGGAGTGATGAACTATGGTGTTTTTTGACTCGATAAGAAATAAAAAAAAGTAAAGGTGTATTTTTTCAAAGAAAATTACCACTATTAAAGAAAACTTCTTTTTCTTTTTGTAAATATATATTGATGAACAAATGCAACGATAAAAGAAACTAAGCCTATGTTTTTTGTAGTTTTTGAGATTATATTTTAAAACTGAAATGAAAACTACTTATGCAAAAGCTTGACAATGTTTTTCTTTTCACTTTTTAAAATGCTCAAACTCTACCATGCACCTAAAATGCACTAAACTTGAGTATACTTGGATCTAATCAACTGTATAAAAACAAACAAACTGAAGTAAATAGGTTAAAAGCACCAAGAATCAACCAACACAGGGTGACTAGGAACCCTAGCTTGGGTGCACACAATGACAAAAGATCACTGTAAACTCATAAAGGTAAGTGAGAAACCAACCACTATAAAAAAGATAGACTGGAAAAACAATGCCCAAGACCCTGATCACTGATCCGGACAGAGACACTTCACCTTATAACCCAAACAGGCCAAGCTACTTCAACATGCAAATAGAAGACAATCCAAACAAAGAAACCCAAGGGATTTATGAAAAAGCACAAAGTGTGGTCACCAAGGTCCTCAGACAAACAACACAGTATCCATAAAGAAAGCCAACTAACAAACAAGAATTACACAAAGAGAGGGACAAGCAAACCCTATCCTAAAAATTCCTATTTCCAGGCTTGTATGTGACTATATGTAAGGGCAACTCGTGTACTATACACGACTGTCTGAGAGAGAAACCGGCATATGCAAGCCTCTATACGTGACTGTGTAGCAAAGCAACCCGCATATAGGTACAAAATTTTTCTCAAAAAATAAGAAAAATCCACAAGGCTTTCAAACACTTGTTGGTTCTTCTCTGGGCAGACCCGGGTTTACTTTTAATGTACCAACAAAACCCCTAGCTCACTGGCCCTTTCGGCGATAGACCATAGAGTGGCCTAAAGTCTCACCCGAAGTGATCTTGGATGGGGTGGCTGAAGACTCAGGTGTCCTCAACCAGGTTCTGTATCATCCTAGTGCCTCTTGACTCTTCTTAGCCAGTGGGATCTCTCTCAGTAGGGTGTTGAGCCTTTCTTCCTAGCTGGGTCTGATAGGGAACTAGCTCCTATCACATCGCATCTTCTAAGATGATGCACAACCCTTCTCTTCCGCTCAACCCTTAACCTGTGATATCTCACACCGTAGCTCCTCCGACGGTGCAATATCACCTTTCTACGCTCAACCCTTCTCTTCCGCTCAACCCTTAACCTGTGATATCTCACACCGTAGCTCCTCCGACGGTGCAATATTCCCAACAACTCGCAAGGTCTAAGGGTTTTCTCTCCAGGTATAATAGCTCAGACACCTTCAACAGGGTGTTAAACAACCTTACTTAAATTTCCACAGTTCAACACACTTAATATCAACTATACTCCACTTGCTAGATTAACTATGCAGGAATCACTTAACACTGTAACTGTTAGCTGTCGTGAATCAAGCACTGTTCAACTCTTATACATAATACTTGATATATCCAACTCACGATTAACCTCATATGTTACTGTAAACTAAAGGATAGCATACATTCATTCATTAATTGATAGCAAAGTTCATGTAACGAAGAACAAATAGTAACTAAGTAAGCACAATCACATGAAACAGTCGCACAACACACTGATTTTACGTGGTTCACTCCCAGGGGGGGAAGCTACGTCCACAGGAACTGGTTTATATATTATATCTTGAGAGAGTAAACATAGTTCCGATGCAACCTCTTATGCAGATTGAGATCTTCTGGGAAACTCCGCGCACACAGCTGAGAGCCCTTCTCTCTTAGATCTCTTCTCTTCTTATATTGCCATCTTACAATATACTCTTCCTCTCTTTCTCTCTCAATCCCCGTGGATTGTTCAATCCCTACGGATTGTTACATAAATGCTCAAGGAGTTGGCTGCTAGTTACAGTAAGATAAGTACAGGCATAATACAGAACCAGAGCTTGACTCTTACTATATTGAGACACTGGAGACCCTTAGCTAGCTCGCTGTCTAACTATCTGAATATCTAGATGTCTAACATTTCATCATACAAAATACATGTTTATATAGGTGGCCCGAAGGTCTCACCATGTTACAACACTATGGGCCTTTCCCAATAGTAACCCAAAAACCCTAATTTATGACAGTCGGCATGTTTGTACTTTGAGCTGTCGCTTTTCGTCACACCACAGCTTTCTGCAATCTTCCATGCTTCCCAGCGCTAATCGTGGGTATAGGAACTGCTTCCTCGGTCGCTCCCCTTTTGTCCTTTCTCTTCAATACCTCGTCCCATTGCTCCTTTTCCATTTATGAAGGTAGTTGAGCTCAACCACTACCTTAAGTGCAGTGGTTGAGCTCTCTCTTCTCGACCGCTACCTTAAGTGCAGTGGTTGAGCTCTCTCTTCCCGGTCGCTCAAGTACTGTTTCCTTTGAATTTATTATCCCGATATAGCAGCTTTTCCTGTAGCTTCGGGGCCCTGCTCCAACATTCCCCTAAAACTTACTTGTGGCTCGTCCCTGAGACACTAACAGTTGGCTTCTCCTACTATAGTTTCTCCTTGGATTTCTGTGAAGTCCTTATGAATCTCTCTCTGAGTCCTGCGACTTCTTTATTCATAGTTTCGACACTGTCTTATGCCACTTCAAGCATCACTTGAGTAATGATGGAGTCTTTTGTGTCATCAATTTCACTCTTGCTTGTAGTGAACTCCTTGACCTTCTGCTCAACCACATCGATCAGCTCTGCGATTTGTTCCTGATATGGTTGAAGTAGGTTATTGAATTGTATGTCTTTTTCTCATAACCGCTGCACTTCTTGTTGCAAACGGTTCATCTCGGTCGTCTTCTTCATCTTTACAAGAGCTCCTAAGCTCTTGACTTCTTCCTTCATTGCTGTTGTGGCCTTCTCTATGTTCTGGATGCTCTGCTTCAATTCTAGTCTATCTGGGAGCTCATCTAGCTTCGACCATGTCTTCATCGCATCGGCTAGTAATGAATCTGCATCATCTATGCGACACTTCATCTATCTGGAAGTGAGTCTAAAGGCCTCTGTCCTTGCTTCCTTGTCTGCCTGAGGTGTGCCTGGTGCTTGAGCCTTGAGCTCAACAATCTATGCTTTGTGGTCTTCATCTTGGTTACTGTCTCTTCCAGAGCCTTTGCTCTGTCTGCAACCCTTCTTAACTTCTGTGTTAGAGGTAAGGCAAACTCAATGTTACACTGGGGTAACTCCAATGCTATGCTCTACAGGACCTGACTTAGATCCTGTTCTCTTTCTTCATATGTTCTTAACTCTTCCGCCTTTGTCCGAAAGCTTGTGGTGAGTTATGCATTCCTTTGTCTCAGCTGGGTGTTCTGTTTATAAGTTGCAAGCTCTCTATCCCTGAGCTCTATGGCTATCTGCTGCTGGATCATATGTAATTTATCAACAGGGAACTATGCCAGATTAACCTTGATAGGTTTTCTAACTTGTATCTGCACATCAATCATCGAATCAGGGAATTGGATGCTCCCTGACGGCATCAACACTGTGTTGATGCGATCCTCTGTCAAGACTTCCTCGCGGGAAATCGATTGTATTAAGCTTTCTCCAGCTGTCACCTTAGCTAGCTGGGTCTACATCATGGTAGTATTCTCAGTTAGTGCTTTCAATTCCAAAAGTTGCTTATCTATCGTGCTCTGTAGCTTGTCCTGCGATGTTTGCATCGCCTGAAATGAGTCCTTCATCGCCTCCTGTAATCTTGTTGCGATGAGTTCATAGTCATCCTCTTTTAGTGCAGTCTCTGTAGTTGGATTTGAAGCTTTGTCTTTTTTCCTCTTCTGTGCCTCTGGTGGTGCTTCTACTGCATCTTTCCTCTTTTGTTCCTATGGTGGCACTTCTGCTATATCTGTCTTCTTTTGTGCTGGTGGTGGCACTTCTGCTGTATCTGTCTTTTTGGACCCCACTTTTTCTTTTCCTTTGTCCACTGGGTATGTCTGTACGGTACCTGGTGGTAGTGCTGTGGCATCTTCTAATTCTTTCTTCCACTCTTCATCGAAGTCTTTGATGACATATTCTACATCCTGCGCTGTCATCCTGAATGATCCAGTAGCCCAATTATCCGTTCTCAACCCTTTTGGCCTCAGAAGGATTGTATGCTTGTTCGCAATGAAATCAAGCCGATTGTCATACATGTCAACAGTCTCTGTGTTGATCCGCGGTGTCTCCTAGATGACTCACTGTAACAACCTATAGTATTCATATAATACTATCATATTGATCTTTTTCTTGGCTGGGATTTTCCTCTCCCATAAATTGGCATACCGCGCACCTCTGCAGTCTCCGCTTCGCAGCTGTAGAAACTGTGTATGGGGCGACTCTTTCCAGCCAATGAATGCGCATAATATAAGTAGCCACAAGAAATGGAAGGGGTGTTTCAGCTCGTCCTGTGCTGTCAAACAATATTGAAGAAAAATATTTAATAAAAATAAACACCAATTAAATTGTTCACCTTTTGAGACTTGTATGGCAAGGTGAATTACTGATCCTATGACTTATTTTAGGAGAACCTTGGTTAACAGTATGCCTGCAAGTAGACAGGCTGTAAATCTAAGTGTATCGTCTGTTAAGCTTGCGAGGTCATAAGCTCATCCTCCTCTCTGTAGCTTATACTTGTTAACTAGGGTTTTTGGTAGCTTAGTATCCTTGCTCTTACCTGATATATGTGTCTTAGGGTCCTTACGAGTCTTGGAAAACCCGGTGATGTTGTGTATCAGATCGACGTTCAGATCAACCCTGTTACCTAGCCAGAGGTAACCTCCATGTACACAAAAAAGTAGCACGCGCACCACGGCATTAACCTCTACACCTCATCCAAAATGTGGTATTCTCAACAAATTGAGCAAACCTGACCACTCAAGAATCTGGACATGTTCCATATGAACAAATTCATCTGCTTCGGTCCTCGGGTTCCTCTGAACCGTAAGATACTGATCCGGCTAGAACTGAGGATATGTCTTACTGTCTCCAAGGTTATAGTCAGTAAATTTGAGAATAGGGGCATATCCTAATAGATCTCCATATTCCTTTACATGAGAATCAATCGACGGTAGGGGAAGAGGAAACTTAGCACCCTTGGGAATGGTTACCTCTGGTGCGTTCTCAACTCACGGCACGATGTATTATGTTGCCATATGAAATTCTTCCTCCTACTCTGGGCTAGACTCTTCTACTATCTAAGCTTGACTCCTCATCCTTGGCGGTTGTCAGACCTGTGATGTACCTAATTTCACAACCTTGGGCGGCATCGTCATAGCAGACACAAGGCCACCACGCTTGAATCGTTGCACGATGTCTTCTAAAGGTTACTCCTTAGATAGAAACCACCTAGTGCAATACTCTAGACTGGTAATGGCTGCGAAATTGGAAACACCCACACTCTGTAACTGGAGTATCTCTGCACAGGGAAAACTCTTCAAATTGCTCTGTAACTCTTAGAAATCGCAAAATTAACCCTTCTGTATGAATGATCTCTGCATTTATAACAAAAGCGATAATCTCTGAAGCAACGGTCATCTATGCTAGACCCGTCGGTGGTATTAATTGCATGGAAAAGACAACACCCATCGTTTTGATCCTCATTAATTGCTGAAAATCTGATCAAATTTCCCTCGAAACTTGTGTGCAGGCACCGGTCTCGACCAAGATTTACCAAATCTGGGAAAATCATTATACTGTTTCCAAATCTAGGGTAATGTATACCGATCATATCTTCATTAACTTCTTGTTAGAAGGCGAAGTGACTGGCCCTCTGTCCCTTGTCACCATTATCTACATGGCATGGGGAACATCGCATCACTGCGATGTCACACCGCAGCGTCCTAAACCAACGTGTTGGCATGAACTACGCAAGCGTCCTATGACTTGCGCAAAACAACTTTTCTGATGCAATTTTTCATACTTAGAACCTTTTTTTTTTAGTGTAGACTAGTTATAGGTGCGATGCCTCCTTTCAACTACACTGGACATCTACACTTGGTGTGATGCCTCCTTTCAACTATACTGGACATCTGCACTTGGTGCGATGCCTCCTTTCAACTACACTGGACATCCAAATCTACTTATGATGTTTTCAAAAATAAACTGTGCAGCTGTAGCAGCATCACAATTCCTTACTGCTTTGGCCATTTCCCACCTGGTGAGGTATTTTGTTCCTGTGATGATGTATCTCGCATCAGTTCGTTTTCCTGGTGGGTTGATAGGACCCACGAAATCTATAGCCCATTTTTCAAATGCACGCAGCGTAATCTGTGGTCGCAGCGGCATTTCATCTCTCTGCGAAGGTTTTCTACCCTCTAGCAGATATCACAGCATCTGCAAAACTCCTTAGTGTCTCTGTGCAAAGTAGGCCACCATAATCCTGCATATAGAATTTTCTGAGTAGTTGGATTTCATGCGAAATGACCTCCTTTGGTACCTGAATGTGCTTCTCTGATAATGGCCTCTTTCTCATGCGGCATAACGCATCTGTGCAATACTTCATCTGGACCTAACTTATATAAATGTCCTACAATCAAAGTGAAGTCTACTGCTTTAACAACTAATTGTTTCTTTTGATGCTTAGTAAACTCAACAGGTGCCCACCTTGTGGTGAGAAAGTGAATAATATCAGCGTAATATTCATCTATGGTCTAGATAGAAAACAATTGCGCATCTGGAAAATTATCCTCTAAATTACTTGGTTCTTCTCCTGAGTCTATCTGCGATAGATGATCAGGTCCAGCATTTAATCTTCCTAGTTTTACAATGATTTCAAAATCATACTCCTGAAAGAGGAGTAACCATCTGCAGATCCTTCCTCCTAACACTGGCTTATTGACCAAATACTTTAAAGCGGAATGGTCAGTGAACATCTTGAATGGGGCACCCAACAGGTAGTGCCTGAACTTCTGTAGAGCATACACCATAGCTAATCCTTCTATTTCTGTAGTGGTGTAGTTCTTTTCTGCGGTAGATAACTTTCTGCTTGAGTATGCGATAGGGTGATCGATACCCCCTTCTCCTGGCTGGATTAAGACAATCCCCAGTGCGATGCCAGATGCATCCACATGTACATGAAATGGTTTGTGCCAATCTGGAAATACTAAGATGGGTGCTATAACCATATTCTCCTTAAGAGTGTCTAGACTGTGCTGGAATTCCTCATTCCATAGGAATTTCATGTCTTTCTTTAATAGATTTTCCATAGGTGTTGTGATCTTTGCATAACCCTTTATGAATTTTCTATAGTATCCGGTATGACCAAGCACTGTCCTCAATTGCTTGACTGATTTGGGTGCTGCAAGATTTACAATGATGGCAATCTTTGCAGGATCTACCATCAAGCCTTGTCTGCAAACAATATGACCCCATAAAATACCAAATGGTGCACAAAATATACATTTCTTCAAGTTAAGAGAAATATGATATTGCCTACATTTCTCTAACATGAGCCTTAAATCTCCTATATGCTTGTCGATTAATCCAAATACAGTCCAATCATCAAAATAGACTTCTAAGAATTTATGGATGTATTCCTTAAATACAGCAACTACTACTCTTGAAAAAATAGCTGGTGCATTTTTAAGACCAAAGGGCATTACCGTATACTGGAATGAGCCCCATTCTATCACAAAGGTGGTCCTATGTCGATCCTCTAGATGGATTCTGATATGGTGATAGCCTGAAAATCCATCAGTGAAGGACTAGACCTCCTGTCCTCCCACATTGTCTAAGACTTCATCAGTGAAAGGTGTCGAAAATGGGTCACGAAGTGATGCATCGTTGAGTTTGCACAAATAAACACAAATCCTGATGTCTCCTTTGGTTTTATTTTCATGTATGACCATGGGACTAACCCATTCGCTCTCTTCCACGGGCTCAATGATGCCTGCTGCTAGCATCTTATCGATCTCATCCTTAACTTTTTATTTATAACGAGGATTTAATCTGTATGGACGCTGCTTTACTGGCCTGGAATCCTCTTTCAACGGTATCCTCATGACTCCCAAATCTCCTACTATTCCCTTCATCTCTGTAAACTTAGTGGGGAATAAGTCCTGGTAGTCGTGTAACAGATCTACAATGTGTCCTACCGTTTCATCATCCCAATAGTCTCCAATAGAGGCAAAATTTGGTTCTTTTTTTGTGCCAATATTGATCTTTTTAATCTTGATAGGCTCTGTGATAGCTAGAATCTCTAGCTTCGGTCCATCAACATCGCGAGTCCCTTCTGACTCTGGAATGTTGATACTGCGAGGATCATCCTCTGGCTCTGCTGTGAAGTTGTAACACTCGAGCGCATCTTCTAACTAGATATCCCACTCGAGTTGAGCAGGCTCTGCTATGGTACAGTCATCAAATATCTTAATCTTTATAATATCTAGAACTTGATCAATGCTTGGATACTCAGATTCAAAAGTGAAAGTGAGTTCAAAGCTGTCTATCATAAGTGGCCATGTAATGGTTCCTCTGCACAACTTGGTCTCAGTGTACCAATTCCTTGGAATTGTGTCTAAAGTGTGAATGAATAGGTGAACCCATTCATCCTTGAGAATGTCCGACCAATTCTGTTCAGAAGTCTTAATGTGTGACCTGGGGTCACTTTCTCCTGTGTATTTCTGCTGGAAACACTCCTTGTCACTAGAGAATCTGATCGCCATCAATCTCTTGAAATCATCCCATGATGCGATATTCTCTTTATGTGCATGCCACCATCTTGCAGGTGTGGCTCTTACTACAAGGTCAATAGCTGCCATCCTCTGCTCATGAGGAATTTCTTGTTCGAACTGTTGTAAAAATTCATTGACATCCGCTAAGCCTTTAAACAACGGAATATCCTTAATCTCTGTGCCAATCCATCGCAGTGAATTAGTCATGAATGCACATCTGCGAGCTGAGACTTCATAAAGTCTATTCTACCAGTTTTCTAGCCCTACATCTAAATCTGATGCGCATGAGTTGTCGCATCACCAACTAATGTTTCCTTCTGCAGTCAGATTGATATAATCACTTTGATTGGTAGTCATCTGATAGAGGCTCTCCACATTACGTGCTTCTTCCTTTGCTCGGATAGGTTCAATATATCTAGGACCCTGAAAAGGATCCAACGGTGCGATGACCCGGATCTATGTATCCTCAAAGGTCATTTGTATTTTCTTTAAATCGATAATAGCCATGTTATCGATTTCCCAATCAATACCTAGTAGAGATGGATATGGTCTACTATCGCCAATGATTTCTATAACTTCAAAGTCTGCAAAGCTGCGAACTCCGTCAATGTCAACTGGCACTTGTGGTAATCGACTCAGTGGTGATACCCTCTGTTGATTGGATAATCTCAAATGGATAGGTGATCTGGCTAACTTAGGGCTACCCATCTGTTCCCATGTCTGCTTAGTCAGAACATTTACCTCCGATCCTAAACCTAGGATTACCTCATCCATTTCAAATTCTCTGATTTGTGCTGTGAGCCTCATCTCTCTTCCTGTTCTTGTATGTCCCATAATATTATGAAAAGCACACTACATATTTCTCTTAGAAGAAGACGGTTGATACTAATCTATGATGTGCTGAAGCTCTCTGATAGCTTTCTCATTTCTGATGAGTTTCAAAAAACTCCGCAGGAAGGATTGTACACTTCCTGTCGAATCATCCTCTTCGCACCTTCCCGATGTGGTAGCCTACGATGTCTGCACAGGGATAATGCCACAAGGTGTTTGCTATGGTACACCCTTACAAGGCAATGTCTACGATCCTGATGGTGTAGGGTCATTAAAGAAACTTTTAGCTTTCTGGAATATTTCTTTATTCTTCTGCAGGTCAAGTGGTTTTGATTTATTAGTGGCTTTACGTACCCACTCCGAACCTGTATTATTTTCGGCATCCTGCGATGTCGTACTAGTGGAAGCACCACTGCGAGTCACAATATTAACTCTTGGTTCTGGTTCTTTCTGCTCAGCAGCAATAAGTTGAATTTTCTGGTGTACTGCTGGCTTAGGGTCCCTAATCTTGGCTATCAAGATAGGACATTCTTCTATAGCATGGTCATAGGACTTGCAATAGTTACATGTTGTAGTAGGGTTCTGACAATCCTTAGCATAATGTCCTACAACTCCACAATTGTAAGAAGTAATCGGTCCACGGCCGTGGCCAAAGCCTCCACCATGGCCAAAGCTTCCTCCACAGCCTCATCCTCTGAATCCTCCACCACGGCCATCACAAGCCGGTTCATGGTGTGGTCCTGCTGCTGGACCTGGTGTCTCTGTTTGGACTCTGTAGAATTCATGATTTCTCTCGACCATGAGATCATAAGCTCTGTAGTTATTTTCATCATGTCCGGTGGACTTACAGAAGTTACAGTATAAGTTCTTAGCGGTTTGTACATACTTCTGAAGTAAAGGGAATTCCTAAGGTCTATGTCCTCTTGTTCTGTAGAGTTCACACCAGGGCCCTTGATTCCGTGCTAAGGGGTTAGGAGCCCCACTTGCTAGATATTCAACAAATACTGGACAATTATCTTTAGTATGGCCCTGTCCTTTACACTTTGTACACCATAGTTCTTGTGCAATCTCTTTTCATTTCTTAATCTCATGCAACTATAAGGTGAGATTAGCTAACTAGTTCTGCAGGTTTGTCATACCTGTGCTAGTCTCAGCTAGAGGTGAAGCCTCTAGTTTCATTGCCATCTCCAACGCGTCATCCTCCGTATGAATTTTTTGTTGCATTAGTGGCAGTCTGATATGAGGGAGTAGCACTGTGATGAACCATTCCTTATGCTACTATGGCTCAAACTCAAAGCTAACTTGGTCTATAAGGGCTTTGAATTTCTGATCAAAGTCCCATACTGACTCTGAGGGTAGCTATTTGATGTCTTTAAGCTCTGTGATACACTACGAATCAGACTTGGGTTTCTTAAATTCTTTATTCATGGCGGTCCTGACCTGTACAAGTGTTCTGATCTGCACTGAGGTATACTTCATATACCATGTTAAAGCTCTGTCTCTAAGTGTAGTGGCCAACTGTACAAGTTTATTATTATCATCCTAGATCCCTTTAATGGTCCATACAGCTTCACATAGGAACCAATGCTATTCCGGGTCTTCTGCCCCTGTACCCTTAAAGGTAGGTAACTTCATGTCGTCCCCCATTCTGTTTGTAGGTGGTGGATTCTGATTTGCTATGTTACTACCACTCGGCGGTGTAGACATAGGTGATGTAGCGGTAGTATGTACTGTATGTGAACTACTAGATGTAGTTCCTGCGGGATTGTTCTGAGTCCTGGCCGCTTTCTGTGGGGTATAAGGGTGGTAAGGGATACCCCCTTATGTTCTTTCTCTAGTACTTTGACTCTGTTGTCTAGTATTGTCTGAATGCAATATGCTTTGAAGAAGTACCTCTCTGCTTCGCTGAAACTCTTTCTTTGATCAACTGCAAACTCTGTGATGAAGCCTTCTAGCACACTCGCAAGCCAGAAGTCTACTGCTCGTGAAATGGGGTTATCTATGCCCTTCATGGTGTGAATCAGCTCTGGTGTCCACACGATGTTCCTTTTCTTCTTGAATATGTGCTTATCATTCAACTTTGATAACTAGTCATACAACTCATTTGCATAGGTCACAAAAAATATCTCATGCAGGTCTGTGAAGATATGCTTTTGTAACCAGTCCTCTGTGCTCAACGTAGGACTCTTGTTTTCTGTCACAACAAATTCTCTTTCTATAGACCCAACCCACTGGTTGAGTTCTTCTTTAGTAGGATTCCAACAGAACATTAGCTCTTCAATTTGTTCAAATCCGGCAACGTAACCATTTGTTGGTTCTTCTCTGGGAAGACCCAGGTTTACTTTCAATGTACCAATCAAACACCTAGCTCACTGGCCCTTTTGGCGACAGACCACAGAGCGGCCTGAAGTCTCACCCGAAGTGATCTTGGATGGAGTGCCTAAAGACTCAGGTGTCCTCAACCAAGTTCTATAGCATCCTAGTGCCTCTTGACTCTTCTTAGCCAGCAGGATCACTCTCAGCAGGGTGCTGAGCCTTTCTTCCTAGCTGGGTCTGATAGGGATCTAGCTCCTGTCACATCGCATCTTCTAAGATGATGCGCAACCCTTCTCTTCTGCTCAACCCTTAACCTAAGATATCTCACACCGCAACTCCTTCTACGGTGCGATATCGCCTTTCTACGCCATGATATCTCCTATGGAAATACTTAATATGCCCAACAACTCACAAGGTCTAAGGGTTTTCTGTCCAGGTATAATAGCTCAGACACCTTCAAAAGGGTGTTAAACAACCTTACTTAAACTTCCACAATTCAACACACTTAATATCAACTATACTCCACTTGTTGGATTAACTATGCAGGAATCATTTAACACTGTAACTGTTAGCTGTCGTGAATCAAGCACTGTTCAACTCTTATAAATAATGCTTGATATATACAACTCATGATTAACCTCCTATGTTACTGTAAACTAAAGGATAGCATACATTCATTCATTAACTAATAGCAAAGTTCATGTAACGAAGAACAGATAGTAACTAAGTAAGCGCAATCACATGAAACAGTCACACAACACACGAATTTTACATGGTTCACTCGCAGGGGGGGAAGCTACGTCCATGGGAACTGGTTTATATATTATATCTTGAGAGAGTAAAAATAGTTTCGTTGCAACCTCTTATGCATCTTGAGATCTTCTAGAAAACTCTGCACACATAGCCGGGAGCCCTTCTCTCTTAGATCTCTTCTCTTCTTATATTGACTTCTTACAATATACTCTTCCTCTCTTTCCCTCTCAATCCCTGTGGATTTTTCAATCCCTGTGGATTGTTACATACATGCTCAAGGAGTCAGCTACTGGTTACAGTAAGATAACTACAGGCGTAATACAGAACCAGAGCTCGACTCTTACAATACTGAGACACTAGATACCCTTAGCTAGCTCGCTGTCTAACTATCTGAATATCTAGATGTCTAACATTTCATCATACAAAATACATGTTTATATAGGTGGCCCAAAGGTCTCACCATGTTACAACACTATGGGCCTTTCCCAACAGTAATCCAAAATCCCTAATTTGTGACAGTCGGCGTGTTTGTACTTTGAGCTGCCGCTTTCTGTCACACCACATCTTTCTGCAGTCTTCCATGCTTCCCGAAACTGATCGTGGGTACAAGTGTTGCTTCCTTGATCGCTCCCCTTCTGTCCTTTTTATTCAATACCTCAGCCTGTTGCTCCCTTTCCATTTATGAGGGTAGTTGAGCCCTCCTGTCTTTGCCGCTGCCTTAAGTGCAGTGGTTGAGCTCTCTCTTGTCGGTCGCTGCCTTAAGTGTAGTGGTTGAGCTCTCTCTTCTCGACCGCTCATGTACTGTTTCCTTTGAATTTCTTATCCTGATATAGCAGCTTTTTCTGTAGCTGCGGGGCCCTGCTCCAACAACATTATGATAAGAATGAACCAGGATAAAACACCACACACAAACTTCAAAGCAAAGACTGGTCAGGGGTGATAGAAACAACCTACAGCAGTCTGGGCTCCCCAGTGGAGTCACCAGTTCTGTTGTACATGAATAAACACCTTATAACCGAAGGTCTGGGGTTACCAACATACTCATGAAACTTGCAAGCAATCGACTCTAGAGTACAGAAAAGGAAATAGGAGAATAGAAAATACTCACCCGATACACGATGGTTGATCCTAGTGTTGTCCTCTTCTGCTATGCTTCTCCTCCAAAGCCTTCTGGGATGCTTCTCCTTCACCTGGCAAGAACAAATCCTCCAAATTCAAGATGATACATGTATATAAAACATGTTAGATAAATCATATACAGAGTTCTTAATCATAAGTATTCATCAAACCATGCTACATGAAAGATATTCAAGACACATATGGAAGAAGGATTCTCTTTATTAACAATAATGAATGAGTTCAGATTACAACCCAACGCCTGAGACAAGGAATTCTCTGCAACCAAAGGATTATGAGTTCCACTGCTCCAAATACTTCTGAATAAAATCCACCAGCATAACTTTGCTCTCAAGTGTATGTGATTAATACCCTCCCCAAGGCCTTTATTTATACTTGGTGAAATAAGGCAGTTTCGAGGGTTGAGGAGGTTGAGACAGTTAAGGTGATTATGGTTAATGGCTTAACAAATCTCAGATAATCGTGATTTACTATTTTTAATGTTGAAGGAAGGTGTACGCAGGTATCAATACTGGCAACTTGCATATGACACGCGAGTTTCTATAAGGGTAACCTGCATACAAATCTGTACGTGAGATGGAATAACCGATACTCGTGTACAACACGCGAGTTGCATATAAGAAGATTCACATACATGACTTGACATATTTAAAAGGTAAAAATAACCAGCTGGATGGATGATAAATGTAGTTCATAATATGCCCATCTATAGTGTTTTGGGCAACCCTCAATCCATAAATGTCCTTTTGTGTGCCAACATAAGGAATGTCGGCACTCGGACGGAGAGGTGCCATTCAGGTGGATAACACTACTTATCTCTTTCTTTCTAAATCCATAACCCCCAATCGCTCTATCTCTCTGTTTAAACCCCCAACCCCAATCTCTCTCTTTATATTTATGTCTCTCTAAACACCTAATCTATAATTTCCCTAATCTCTCTTCTAAACCATTAACCTCTAATCTCTCCCACTCTCTCTAAAACCCTGTCCACCAATCTCCCTCCCTCCTCTTTCTCTAATCACATAACCC